>JALIZH010011197.1:0-102162 GCA_030522465.1 Rhipicephalus appendiculatus
GGCGTAAATCACCCTTCCGACAGCGTCACACCCCTGACACTTCCTCCTTTGTGTAGGAAGCAGCGAAAGAGAGGAGTATAAAGAGGGCGTGGAGTGGTAAAATAACACCGCAGTGACTCGCGGATATTCGGCGCTGTATCCTGTGTGCTTCACTGTCTCGTTGTTTGCGTTGTTCTGTCGTATTTTTCCGTTCGGTGTCTTTCTCTTTTTCTAAAGTGCGTAGCAGTCTAGGGACCCGGCGTCTCGTCAATCTATTGTATCATGCATAGAGTTTCCTAAAATTAACTAGAGGAGACTCTGGCGCTGCGATCGTGCAGTCACCATGGGAATGATGGACAAAATGGTCCAATCTTCGTGCTTGCGGCTTCGAACGCACTTGTGGCTTCGTTTATTCTTGTATTTCCACGTTTTTTTTTTTTTTTTGATAAAAGAATTGATCATCGTGAACTTCGCTAACCGATTTGAATTGGTGAGACTAAAAGGTTAATGTGGTGAAGTGAAACTGCTGAACATTTGCAGATTTTAATCTTGCGACAGAGCGGCTCCAGGCCACGCGAAGCGAAACGGAGCCGAAAGAACGAAGACTAGGGAAATTTGTGTACTCCCCATCATTCCCATGCTGGCTGAAGCGCCGTGCTTTGCAGCTCCCATAGACACTAGCGCCAGGGTTCCCTCTAGTAAGTATTGTCGGAAACTCTATGGTCTCGTATCGCATGGTCACGCAGTGGTCAATACAGGCCTAAAACAAGGCTAACAGTGCTCAAAATCAGTACTAACTAAGCTAACAAGGTCTAAAATAACATAAACTACAGAAACAACCAAGAATTAATCGCGGTAATTTACCTGAAATCGCGAAAAACGCCTTCTGAAGCATGCTGCAGAGATCCGCGACGCGCGACAGAGGGCGCCACCGCCTCGGCAGGCGCGCGATTGCCAAGGAAATCGCCGGGTTGCCTGCGCTACTCACTTCATCAAGTTTCACGGTAGTGGAGATGCAGTATTTGGAACTACGCCATGGCCTGCACATTAAAAACATAAGCGCAGGATTTCACTCGTTTTTCTTTTTTTTTTTTTGTTCATTTGTGTGTGAGAAACCACACTAGAGAATTACACGCGCATAGTGCTTGGTATTTGTTGCTTCGACATTAAGGATTTATGTCATATGTTTATGCCCGTGGAGCCTGTAACTGTATAAAACGTGCTCGCGAAGTTCTGCAGCATCGCGGCCGCGGTAGTAGAACGCACCGTCTTCACCGATGATTACGATACTGCCGTAATCATCGATGATTACGGTACTGCCTGTAGTGAATCCGCCAAAAAATCACGCCATATCCACGAAGTGAATGATGAGTGGGCGAAGCTCGATCGTTTTCATCCATGGCAGAAAGAGAATGCGTGGTCTGGAACGCGCTTATACTTCATGGTCATCAGCGTCATCGTCATCACGTGTAGTGGGTACATTCCACTATACTGGAACGCGCTTATACTTTATCGTTATCACGTGTACTGGGTACATTCCACTATAATGCGTCATCGTCATCTTTATCACACTAGTGGGTACATTCCACTATACTAGAATGCGCTTATACTTCATCGTTATCACGTGTAGTGGTTACATTCCACTATAGTGCGTCATCGTCATCTTTATCACGTGGAGTGGGTACATTCCACTACACGTGGCTACCTACCTACCTACCTACCTACCTACTACTACTACACAACTACAGAGGAGGGACAGACCCACACACTAAGGAGCTTCGCCCTAAAAGGCGGATTCACTACAGGCAGTACCGTAATAATCGGTGAATCATCGATTTGGTGACATTGGCTCGACGAAATTTCCTGAGACTTGGTATGTAAAGTCTGTGGTTCCTCTCTGAGCACTATGTACAATACTTTTACTGCTTACGTCGAACACTTGCATCAGCGCCAGCATTACCTTCAGCGGCCATATTTGCAACGGCATTACGCGGCTAACATGAGCAACTGATCACGATAATTTCAATCCGCAAGTACTGTACACGCATACAGAACGCGTTTCGCATTGCCGCTGTCTCTTCTCAGTAATCTAGCCGTAGCAGTGGCGTAGCCAAGGGGGGGGTTGGGGGGGGGTTCAAACCTCCCCCCCCCCCCCCGAAATTTTTCAGTTTTGCTTGCGTATATATGCACGCACACGTACAAACGTACGCACAAACATACATAAAGTACGGTTGAACCCCCCCCCCCCCCCCCCGAAAAAAATTTCTGGCTACGCTACTGAGCCGTAGTGTCAGTGGCTTGTCGCGCAGCCTTGCACAGCATGATAGCAATGCGGGCTAGGACAATCAAAGTTCCTTCTTTGTCGTTTTTTTTTATTCATTTTTTTTTATTAACTGTACGTATCAGGATGTCAGTGGTTTAGGCTACAGTAGACGCACATATCCGGACTTGCATTCGATAAAATAGAGCCTATTCCTTTCTTGTTTTTGCTGTCGTTCTTTTTTTTTTATGTAACAAGCGCACGTATTGCAAAAATGCACAAACAAGGCCCAAATCCGTTTGTTCCAAGCAGTAACTCTCATCCACCCCCCCCCCCCCCCCCCCCTGTCTGCGTCCACCTGCATCATGACTTTTTGTTTCCTAGTTTCCTTCTTTCTCTGTTTTTCATTTATTTATTTATTTATTTATTTATTTATTTATTTATTTACTTATTTATTTATTTATTTATATGTGCAGCCCTGATTGTTTTTCGACGCTGCTCCGGCAGGATTGACGGGCACCTCACTGAAGGAAAAAGAATTTTGCCGCCCGTTTTTCATTTGCCGCGGCAAACGGTGACAGCGTCAACAAAATTTCCACTTACGGCAACAGTGCAGCGCATGTGTTTTTGTTGCCTATCATTTTATTTTCGAATGCCACAGCTGCGGAAAAGCCTCGGATATTCGGCTATCTATGCGCGCAGCCTTAAATGATGTTGGGAGAGGGTAGACGTACTGCGAGCTAACGTTTTTTATAGGCCCGCACGCAGTCTTCCTGTTTCAGTGAAATCCACTGTTAAAGGGGGGAACTAAAGTGAAACAATGAACCGATATAGATTGATAAATTCTCCTCTGAAAACTCTGATGTTGCTAATTTCACCATCACAGCTTTATCGATACAGGAAAAAAAAAAAAATCAAGGTGAAAGTGTCGTTTTTAAATTTCGCGCCGAAATCGCCGCACGTGACCCCACGGATTTCTAAGCGTATTTTCCGTGATTTGGCGACATTGGCTCGACGAAATTTCCTGAGACTTGGTATGTAAAGTCTCTGGTCCTCTCTGAAGACTATGTACTATACTTTTACTGCTTAGAAACTGCGTAGTAACTTCCGTGATGTTTAATGTTTGACCATATCTCCAGATTGCACTCTGATGTCTATCTCTATCAATACCTATATATATGCAGGTTGTTCCTAGGAACGTTGATAAGCAAGCGTCGTATAGCGTTGTCCTAGTTACCGCGTTCCGATAAGATATTGCTGATAAGTTTACCTTGCGTAAGCTAAACTGTGATGATCTGACGTATCTGCTGCGCTTGTACCAGCCGCTTGCTCAGGTGCACTCATTTCGCCCCCCCTTCCCCCGTTCCTCATACCGGAAATCTATAGACCCTTTCACTGTTTACAAACACAGGCCCTCAACGGCGTCCGGTTTCGTCCACCGATGTGCCTATAATAGCACCGGCGGGCAAGAAGAGCCTTAGCGAGTAGCCGGCTGATTTTCTACACTTTCCTTCCCTATTTAGCGAAATACTTTCAAATAATGCTTCTTTTGAGCTACACAAAGATTATAACAGATTTCTCTGAACTTTGTGCACCTTCCTTTTATCTAAAAAACTAAAGAAAGACTTTCCTTACCCTGAAACAACTTGAAAACGCGCTTTCGGTTTCGGTGTTAGGGGCTGATAAATCAGGTGACCGGAAGTTTCTTGGGGTACAACGCTTGCTGCTGTTATCGCAATCTTGAAACCGTCTATAGATTGAATGGGTGGTGTGTGTTGGCTTGCATTAATCGATTAAGGTTATACGACGGTAATCAATTACTCATCTTATCGCGACGATGCATCTTATCAGTAGGAGTGATCGGTGGCCAGACGTGCGGTGCGCCCGTTAATGAGGCCACGCGGTTTCATCCGTGAAAATCGACGAGTCTTACTTGCAGTTCACGAACGCCGCCGGCAACCGCAAGCGACACAGCGGGCCAATCGCTTTTGTGTGGCGGCGACGGTGAATGTGGAACGTGCAATTGCGTCATCCAATCGAAACGCGCCAATTAAGAGGAAGTCTGAGGTTACACCATTGTGTCGCACGGACGGGTTTCGTGTCATTTCGAGCGAGCGCACCTTCTCGAACATCGAGTGTCACTTTGCGCGACGGGTCTAATAATGCGAAAAAAGCTCACTGCATCTCCACGAAGTGAATCATGACGAGTGGGCGAAGCAGTGGGGATCGTTCTTACCGTAAATCACCCGTGACATTGCCCACTCGCGCATGTAAATGAGTGACAACGCGTGTGTACAGTATATACAATGTGTTTTTGCCGTTGAGCCGCCGCTTTCCGCGTCCTCAACTCCGGGGTAGCAGCTTGTTGTCGGCGTTGCCGTTTTGCCTTCCGCGGGCGATAGCGCGTTCACGATCGTTTCATCCATGGCAGAAATAGAATGTGTGGTCTGGAACGCGCTGATTCTTCATCGTCATCAGAGTAATCGACATGGCGTATAATGGTTACCTTTCATGTGCTGTGCCGTGATGGCAGCGTCATCGTCATCGCACTAGCGTGGCTGCGCCAACGGGAGACCGGGCCCGGCTAGAGGAGCTTCGCCTTTAAAAAAATGCCAGGAAGGGGAAGATGGAAGCTTGCGATGAAAAAAATCCGTAAACAGGGGTTTTGTGTTCGAGCCCACATTTCGACAAGTGGACTTGTCTTCTTCGAGGCTAGTTCTAGCCTTGAAGAAGACAAGTCCACTTGTCGAAACGTCGGCTCGAGCACACAACCCCTGTTTACGGGTCTAATAATGGTAATATATGGGGTCTTACGCCCCAAAAGCATAATCATTACAGAAGTAAAAAAAAAAAAGAAGAAAGCGGACATTTAGTGAACTTTCCCGTTCTTGATATTGCTATAGAAACTATATGGACACTCTCGGCTGGTTTTTGCCGTCGACGTCGTTGCCGTCGCCGTCATGTCCCGTATATGTATATGTATCTATACTTAAATATGAAAACTTTCATTCTGATAGGAAGGAGAGTTGAATACAATCAGTTTAATTATTTTGTACAGCGAGAATATTCGCAACTATGAACGAACCAGCGCATGTTTAGTTTTTAGCAATGCCTCCAGGGTCCATTCGGTTGAGTGCACGCTTGCCAGTCTATGATTGACGTTGCTTATTGATTCCCCCCGAGGTATGTTTGATTTCAACACTCAACTGCACAAAACCATCGACAAACGCGCTATTGGTGAACGTGATGATCGCTAAAAGAACTATATTTTCTGGAAAAACGCGAACAAGCAGAAAAAAAGAACAAAAGACAGGAAAATTCTACAATAATGGAAAATTTCACGAGTGTCTCGGCGAAAAAAAAAACAAAACTAAACAAAAAACCCGAGTCTTCTTATTATGAGCAGAACTGGCAACTCTTTTGGGGACCCAATTGGTACCAATCTCCTTTCGTTCTTTTGTGCATTCTTTATACGTGTACCCTCGTACGCTGTTGCCGGAGGTTTCCTCGCAAGAATGAGTGTGATACCGTTCTTCAATAAACCATAGCGCAAATAAGAACACGGGACAAGAAAGAGACCAGGACAAGCGCTCCCGGTCTCTTGTCCGGTCTTGTCCGGACAAGCGCTCCTGGTCTCTTGTCAGGACAAGCGCTTGTCCTGGTCTCTTTCTTGTCAGGACAAGCGCTCCCGGTCTCTTGTCCGGTCTTGTCCGGACAAGCGCTCCTGGTCTCTTGTCAGGGCAAGCTCTTGTCCTGGTCTCTTTCTTGTCCCGTGTTCTTATTTGCGCTATGGTTTATTGAAGAACGATGAACAACCAACACGCTCAAACGTTCTCCGTTTTGAGTGTGATACGCCGAGTGCTTCACATAGACGGTTAGAGTACACGTTTTTTGCCGGCCTTTCGGGGCGTGGTCGGCATATACGCATGAGAAAGGTTTGGAAAGGTGTCAAAATCTTATTTTTTTTAAAAAAAGGTTTACCGCTCTAGCGTGTGCGGCGTATGTCAATCTTCTAAAAGCCGCCGGCGACATAAGTCTTCTTCAAAGGACCGCGACGACGCGCACGCTTTTTGAAGAGTAGCCAACCGCTCGTCCTCGCGTGTCAAGGTCTGTCGCTTTAACGCCGTAACCGTTCCACGCGGAAGACGATATATGCCGACTAAGTAAAGGTCCGAAATAGACCGCTCTTCAAAGCGAAGCTAAGTTACCGATTTTCGTCCGCCACGGTGGATCAGTGGATACGGTGCTCAGCTGCTGAACCCGAAGGTCGCGGGTTCGATCCCGGCAGCGGCGGTCGCATTTCGGTGGAGGTGAAATGGTAGAGGCCCGTGTACTGTGCGATGTCAGTGCACGTTAGAGAACGCCAGATGGTCAAAATTTCCGGAGCCCTCCGCTACGGCGTCTCTCATAATCATATCGTGGTTTTGGGACATAAAACTCCAGATATTATTATTATAGCTATCGTATATCGACCAATCGAGAGCTTATTTCATTGTGACGTCACGCGAACAAACAGCTGGCGTGCTTAATTGAGCCGCAAAGATGAGAATAACGCGCTCGTTTTTCGCATTTTCAAAGGTATCGGCGTCACAAAAAGAGAGGTATTTTTTACAGGCGGAGTATCTGAAGGTTGTCACGGCTACATTATGTGGGGCAACGCTCGAGAACGCTCGGGTTACATACGATATGTGAGACACAAAAAAAGGTTTAACAGTAAACTAATATCAGTCGTAACTGTGACAGAACAATATAAAACACCTACAAGCACATACCCTTTATACTAGTCCGCGACTTCCAACGTAGACATTATGGACCTTAGGGACCTAGCTTTGTCGTCGACACTTTATGTCACTTAATGTACATTATATGGGGCAACGCTCGGGTAACGTACGGTTACTCACCCATACGATACCCAGATCTTCGCCCACTTGTCATGATTCACTTCGTGGAGATTCGTGGATTTTTTAAAGACGATAGTCTTTCTTGGGATACTTCAACGCAGAAATTTTGGTCTGGCTGTCTATCTGTCTGTCTGTCACCCGATTCAGCCACTAGGCCAAAGTTTAACCACTTTCTGAACGCCCAGCCATCTTGAACTGGTTTTTGCGTTCATACTTGTGAACATTTTCGGATCAAAAAGCAAATACTACGCATATCTGAGGCGCATCATTAATATGTAAAGTATCAGGTCGTGTGTTCTTTATTAGAAAATACACAGATACGTAATTCTAAAGACCCTAGTGTTTTTTAGGCTGCGCTGAAAATGCGACGCTGTGCACGAACTGCGACGCTATGCACAAAAAGCCCTGTGCCAACGATAAGGTGCTGCCGCTGGCAGTGGCCCTTGGTTCAGCACAAGCTCATGTTTTTCGATGGCGTCCATATCTCGCACAGCGCCTCCTCTATTTTATCAATGCCAGCCAGATGCGGCCAATTCAACGTAGAGTAGGCGCTGTCTGAGGCGAGGCAAAACATATAGTATGGCCGGCACAAGACTATCGTCTTTCGACGACATTTGCAGCGAAGCACGCAGATACGCGGCCAATTTTTTTCGCTAAATGCGATATATACTTATATAAATGCGATATAGATTTATATATATATATATATATATATATATATATATATATATATATATATATATATATATATATATATATATAAATGCGATATATGTATCCAGCGGTGATAGCTAGTCGTGCCACTGCAGCGAAGGCCGGCCCGCAGTACAGCATAGTTGATACATTGTGAATGCCTCCGCACGTGTACATACATACGTGCAAAGGTTGCCTCGTGGCCTACGTGCGCTCTGAAAAGAACAGGGAAATAGAGCTACTCTCACCCTCTTTCTCTCGGTACTGCTGGCAGCCCAAGCGCATAGTCAGGGCCAGATTTTTTTTTACTTTTTTATATATATCTGCTAGAACAAATCGCTGACCTGCATATAATGATATGAAGGACTGATCTTGGCACGTGTAACCGACTCTGGAAACTGGCACGAGTGTGCGCACGTACGCCGGAGAGAACTGCATGCGTAGTGTGTACGCGTCGACACGGTGCGTTGAAGCGCATATTCGGTTTACTTCATTGTGCGCGATGTTAGGGTTCAGTTCAGTTCAAATTATTGTACACTGTCGTCCTTTATGAAAGGGAACACGCGAGCGCGTGGCCGGCGCGCTGCGGTGGCTGCCTACAACACCATCAACCGATAGCTAAAGAAAACGCGTCCGCTTCTGGCGGCACCGCCTGTTGCGATATCGGAGCGGGGGCGTAATCTAGCAGCGCTTGTCCAACAGCCATGACTCGTTATTTTGTTTATCGATAGATGACGCCGAAAGCGGACGTGCTTTCTTTAGATATCGGTTGATGGTGCTGTAGGCAGCCGCCGCAGCGCGCCGGCCACGCGCTCGCGTGTTCCCTTTCATAAAGGACGACAGTGTACACGTACGCACGCACGCACGCGCCTACACACACGTATACACGGTAGAACCCTGATGATACGTTTTCCACGGGACCAAAAAAACAAGATAGCATGATAACAGGAACAGGATAACATAACAGAAACATGATAACACGATAACATTATAAAATGTTTACAGGATAACATGATAACAGTTAACATGTGAATAATATAACAAAAACTTGATAACATGATAACATTTTAACCGGATAACGTGATAACAGTTAACATGTTAACAATTTAACAGGATAACAGGATAACGAGAAACAGGATAACATGAGAAATCAGACAAGTGTCGAGAAGCACACGATTTCAGACTTTTCGATTGAAGAAATCGTGCAGCGTCGCCTGGCGCATTTTCTCACGAATGCGTGTAACAAAAAATATATGGGGGGAGCATATATTTTTTCTCCCCCATATATTTTTTGCGTAACAAAAAATAAATGGGGGGAGAAGGGTGCGCGTAACAAACAAATATATCAGAAAGGGGAAAATGCGGTGTCACCGGGGGCACCCCCCCCCCCCCCCCCCCCGATTTTCCGAGGGCAAACCCGATGAAAACACTCCTAAAATATCCCCCCCCCCCTATTTCGGACGAGGACACGGCATAGAAGCGCATCACAGGATGGCGGCTGACTCCAACTATACAGTAAAATGCCATAAAATGTAGAACTGAAATCTGAAATCGCAGCAACGTTATTTGAAAGACTACGCCGGCATCAGCATGCACACCTTATAGGCATTAATTAGTCGTGATAGCAAATCTCTCTCCCTCTCTTTGCGTCTGAGGATGGAATGCCTGCACTTTTTGACGCTGTTGAGTGTGCGTTGAAATGTGGGATGGCTTCGACCTCCATTAGAATAAGCGAGATGAGTTTTTTTTTTCTTTCTTTCTGTCCACATTGCAAGCGAGCGCAATAGTCGGTATGTCGTTTTTTTATTTACTTCTTCGAAGCTGGGCGATTCTGCGAAGTTAAACCTAGAAGCTATACCCATTCCGTCGTTTTGCATTGCAAATGCGTCGGCAGCCAGACATTTTTTTGCCAGCTGCTCGACGCGCCATGTGTATCTGCAGTTTCATCGATGACAGCTCATCGTCGCGGACTCTATAAGCCGGGTTTAACGTTATAGCCTGCGTTCCGTTTATTTTACTTTTTATTTTTATTTTTACCGTTCATTCTTCAGTTCACTCACAACGAGTCGGGCGTAGCCAGCAATTTTTTTTCGGGGAGGGGGGGGGGGGGGGCACCTCTTTGAAATGGTCATTTTTCGCTCTGTATCCCATGGCGAAAAAAAATTTTCGGGGGGGGGGGGGGGGGGCACGGGACCCGGTGTGCCACCCCCTGGCTACGCCACTGCAATGAGTACACGTTTTTGAACTTACCTCGAACTGACAAATTCCTCGTTTTTGTCCACAAAAGAGGCCCATTATCATATTACGAACCTCGTTAACATGGACGGCTAACCGCGCCGGTCGCGCCGGTCGCGCTCGTATTAGTATGCTCCGTTTTCCAATCGGTAATCTCTCGATCGCATATTTGTGATCAGCCGGTTCTGATACGGCAGTGTAGTATTTTATCGGGGTCGCTTGCCGTTTCACGTTGCCACGTTTAGTTGTTGCCTGGATATAAGCGGAGGACCGTCGCTGTTGCCGGCAGCAACGGAAGTGTTGCGCTGCTAAGAACGTGGTGTAAACCCATGTTTAGATGCGAGAAAAACCAGCGAAGCTCAGGACGAGGACGAAAGAGGGCACGTTCAAGCACACACCATCGTGGTACTTACAACTAAAAATGGCGAAAGAAGAAGGCACATTCAAGCACACACCGTCGCCGGACTTACAACCAAATTGGTTGTAAGTCCGGCGACGGTGTGTGCTAATTGGTTGTAAGTCCGGCGACGGTTTGTGCTTGAATGTGCCCTCTTTCGTCCTCGTCCTGAGCTTCGCTGGTTTTTCTCGCATCTAAACATGAACCAACCGGCTCAGCTTCTCAAGCTTCTGCGTAAACTCATAAAAATCACAAGGGGGGGACACACATCCGACCATGGCGACCTCTTTGTTTTCATACATATGGTTTGTAGTTTTATTTACGCAAGAATTCAACCATGCTTTGATATAAAATTTAAAAAGACACCGTGGGGTCCCAGCTCGAGTGGTTGCATTGTTCTATCGAGTCTTCTTTGAACCTGGTCGAGCGGCTTTTACAGTTTTTATAGTCTGACACAGGTACGCACTAAAAAATAATCAGCCTTTAAAAAAGTTGAATGCGCTATACTTAACTGTCATTAAAGTACATGGTGCTCTAAAGCTAAATTTCAAGACGGGACACTTGCAAAGAATGTCCCCCCCCCCCCCCACCCCCCAGCCTAAACACAAGGGGGGTCAGAACCCCACTGAGCACCCCATGATTTACGCCAATGGATGAATTTACGCACGTGGATGAATGTACAATTGGCGGCATGGACGAAGGAAACTGGTAGGAGTTAGGAGGGTTGCTTTACCGTTTCAAAAACTATTCGAACAGTACTCTATTTGTATTCGTACTCGATTCGGTGTCATCACTGGTCGATTCCTATGGGATTTATAAAATTCTCTATTCGCACACCTCTTCAGCTTACAGAATTAATTTTTTGATATAATGCGGCATTCCTCTTCACCTGCGGTCGCCTTCGATAGAATACTACTTGAGGAGCAATCCCAAATCGTTTACCATTCCTCTAAAGGGACACTAAAGTGAAACAATGGATTGGTTTAGATTGATAAACTTTACTCCAATAAAAAGCTTAATGTCATTATCTTGACCATCACAGCTTTATTATCCCCGCCTTTATAATCCCCGTCCGTGACGTCACGGATTTCGAAGTGTATTTCTCGTATATTCGGCGATATTGGCCTAATGAAATTTCCAGAAACTTCGTATGTTATGTCGCTGGCCCGCTCAGACGACAATGTACTTCATTTTTACCGATCAAGAACGTCCGCCGCCACGGTTACGGTGCTCGGTTGCTGACCCGAAGGTCGCGGGTTCGATTCCGGCCGCGGCGGTCGCATTTCGACGGAGGCGAAACACTAGAGGCCCATCTTCTGTGCGATGTCAGTGGACGCTAAAGAACACCAGATGCTTACGAGAACATATGGTCGAAACCAGATGGTCGAAACCAGAGTACCCCAGGTGGTCGAAATTTTCCGGAGCCCTCCACTACGGCGTCCCTCATAATCATATCGTGGTTTTGGGACGTAAAAACCCCGGGTGTTATTATTACCGATTAAGAACCATGTATACGTAAGACCTACCGGACGCCTTCGAAGTCTACGACGAAGTCACGTCGTTTCATGCGGGAATTGCAAGATGGCGTCGCCAGCCACATTTTCTTTTACAGCAGAGCTGTTATGCTCGAGGTTTCGCGTGCGTCGTAGAAAACTTATCATCCTTATGAACCGGCACGCGCTGCATCACCGCCCAAGCGTTCTGAAAAGATAGTTAACAAGGGAAGCTGAAAAGCATGCCCACCAGCTCGGCTGTGACCCAGCCCTGCGCGACTTAGGGCAAGCTGCGCTGATTTTTTTCGCGCGTTTTCTCGCTTACCAAACGTCTCCTCGCGGCAAGCGTGGTCGCTTTGGAACTGTGAAAAAGTAATTTACAAATACCAGAAAAAAAAAGGTTTTTTTTTTTATCTCTTTAGTCTCGCTCTAGGGCACCCATACTTATACGTGACCACCGTCCTTAACGATAGGAAAGCGTAAACAGCCCCGCATGCAGCTCATGTGTGGAACTTGACACGAAAGTTACGGTTACAGTCCAATATTTCCTCATTCCGCCTGGTTTATAAAGTGGTATAAGTACGTCGCAGGCGCCGCACCGTCCTTGACCGTACTGTACTTGTTCTGCGCACTGTCTCATTAGCATGCACGCTGCGCGCGGGGGGCTGACTGCGGAAAGGCTCCCGGCGAGCGAAGGCGCGTGTGCATTGCGCACTGTCGAGCTCTTGCCAGCTGTTCGTTGGACGAGTCCCTTCGCAGTTGTGTATACAATACGCGTGTGTGTGGAAAGACGATAAAATGCTCCCGTTCACCAAGGTGGAAATGTGGGCACGTTGGTATTCCATGTTTACGAAGAGTTGTGTCAAGAAATAGTAATCAGCTTACACGCGATATAATCGAAGCAGGAGAGATTGAAAAGTTGGGTGACAGGTGTGTTAGTATATGCCTTCTATCGCGCTGACAAAAAAGAAAATTTGATTTCCTTGGTGTCCGTTATGATGCTTAGTAATGTTGTTGTTACTTCTGCGCAGCAGATGTGTTCATGGTTTGCCCTGTAAGTAGTGTCGAGATCGCAAAAATAAACTGTTGAAAGTAGCGCTATGTGTGTGCGTGTGTGCCTTCATTGTGTGTTCGTCTTCAGTGCGCTCTTACCCTTCATAAGCTCCCGTTCAAGACGCGTTGTGGTCGCTGTGCGTCGGAAGGTGTAATTACGCGTGTATCTTTAAGTAGGCGGAGAGAGAGAGAGAGATAAGAAATAGCGGAAAGGTAGGGAGGTTAACTAGACCATGTCCAGTTTGCTACCCTACACATGGGGAGGGGGGGGATAAGGGAGTAAAAGAGAGAAGGAAAGAGAGAGAGAGAAAGAGGGTCACATTGCACACCACACACACAGTGCAGGGTTTGTGGTCGCTCGATGTTGCCTTCAAGTACTGCAGGAGGGCTCGTGTGGCTTTCTGCGCTGATGCATTGTGAGACCATGCTCCCAAGATTCTTTTCTTGAGTGAAGGGCCGATCGTCGAGTCTCCTTAAGACACACTGGAAAGTGTATCTATATCTAGGCAGAAGTTCACGAGAAGGTGCTGGCCTTAACAGATGAAAAACTACGCCGAATCTCGCTTGGGAGTTGCCGATCGTTATTGTAGGTATAGCGGCCATGAAGGAAAGAAAAAAAATATAGGAGGGAGCATGCCTAGCGTCCATAAGCCAACCTACCCTGAAGCCGCTCGCTCCTCGCGTTCGTGCTCATTTTCCCATGACGATCCTGTTTCATTTCCTTTTTGGTGGGCTCGTGAACAAAAATAGCATTTTCGATGGAGGCGTAAATGCTTGAGGCCCATGTACTTAGATTTAGGTGCACGTTAAAGAACCCCAGGTGGTCTAAATTTCCGGAACCCTCCACTACGGCGTCCCTCATAATCATATCGTGGTTTTGGGACGTTAGACCCCTCCCCAGATATTATTATTATTCTTAGTGAACAAAAACAAAAGTTGACGAGCGCGCGACCCAGCGCGAACAAGCCAACCTCCTCGGACGCCGCTCCCCCCTCCCCCCCTGACCCCCCCCCCCTAGTTCTTAATACGCCGGGCTCAGTTCCCAGCATGCTCCTGTTTCATTGTTTCCATGGCTGGGCTTCAAAATTTTCACGTGATACTCCGTCCTACCTCTTTTTTTTCCCCTCCATGATAGTGGCCGTCCCACGGGGCGCCATTTTCAGGGTGGCATCGGCATTCCGTGAAGGATCAAAACTCACGAGGTCCCTTATGCATTCATTCTCCTGATATGTCTTGAAGACGAAAGCCATAGGCCTATATTCACAAACCAACCTTGGCCTTACCTCACGTTTTCCTCAAGTTTCTGTACTCTCTACAGGCGTTATAAGGGCACAAAAATGGTAACAGGGTAGAAGATAAACTTTTTCTTCTGAGTCGATGAATTGACCTTACGAAAGCTTTCTGCACCTAGCTGGTTTTGCACGGCCTCCGTGATCGGAGTAATTGCAAGATTTGTGCACCTCACCTGCTTTATGCCCTTCCTCCGGGATCCGCGGCCTCCCCTTTGACCAAGCGATGATGTGATGTGATGTCACGTGTCGTGTGACGTCGCGTCACGTGACTTTATAGAGACGTGATGATAACGTCACAAAACTTCGCGATCCCTGACGTCATGACGACGTCATACTAGACATCATAGCGTGTTAATTTTTCTCGTCACTCGTGTTCGCGCCGCCGATCGTCATTTTTTGGCAGTTGATGAGGCATCTGAGGCTTTCTCGCCTTAACATGAACTAACGAACAAGAATTCCATTGAGAGTGATTGATTGATTGATTGATTGATTGATTGATTGATTGATTGATTGATTGATTGATTGATTGATTGATTGATTGAGTGAGTGAGTGAGTGAGTGAGTGAGTGAGTGAGTGAGTGAGTGAGTGAGTGAGTGAGTGAGTGAGTGAGTGAGTGAGTGAGTGAGTGAGTGAGTGATAACTTTATTATGGTCCAAAAGTGGCACTGATTCTGCCATTACATATACTCAACTGCAATGTGGCTCAACAAAAGCGAATTGCCGGCAGAGTATGCGTATTTTCCTCACTTTTTTTTTTAACCTCATTTGGTGAATACGATTTTCAGCGTAATACGTTTTGTATTCCGGTTCTCGTGAAAAGCGTATCAACGTGGTTCCGCGGTATAGGTAGTACGCGCTTTGCGTCGTTCGGTTCGTTAAGACGGTGCTGCCACCACCCCGCCAGTCGTCGACGTCCCTGTCTTGGCAAATTGCGAAACCGCTTCCGTCATCGACTTGTCATTCCATTGAAGACGAGGTCTGGAGTATACACTTCCGCGTTCATGTTGGCAGCGGCGCTATAAGTTCGTGAAGGTTAGTTGCAGGTCTGTGGTACGAGTGTGTGTGTGTGGGGGGGGGGGGGGGGCAGGGGGGGAGGGGTGACAAGTTGCGGGGGGGGGGGGCAGATTCTATCGTCCAACTGTCCTCATCTCTGCGGTGAAGCGGAAATTCCGGAGTTCCCGTTTCACGCTAACGAAGTTCTTCGTGGTCTCTTCAATATAAAGCCATTGCGCCCGGTACACGTCTCCCGTCTCTGCGGCGATCTTGTTTGATTTGCCGCGGTGTAAAGAAGCCGCTGAGTCTGGCGAAACGAGAGTCCTCTCTCCGATGGCAGCATTTTCGTAGCTGTCTTTTGCGGTCCGTTTCTTTTTTATTTCCCCTTTTATTTTCACTCAATGTCACATTGTGTTTTCATTAGTCTCCTATTGAATCTCAATTCAGAGTGAATTGAAGTTTGAGAGGGACGGTGGCGTTTTTTTGCGTTTATTTTTAACGAAGTAGTGCTTCGGAATAAGTTTAGCGTGTCACCGATGTGGTGACAGAATCGAGTGAGGCACTGTACGTCGCTCTTGATAAAGAGCTCATGTTTTCTTTGCTTGTGGAGCTCTTCCACTTTCTTTCGCTTCGTAAAATAGTGCCGGAATCTCTTCCTCGTGTGTTTGTGCAGCGCTGGTATAGCGCGAGGACATTTTTCTTTGCTTTTTTTTTTCTTTCTTTTGGCTGCATGTGTTTCGGGTTCCCGCTTCCGACGTTCTTTTTTTGTTGTTTGGTTCTTGTTTGACATATCGCATTCTTCATCTTGGAATGCGTGATGAAACAATTTTCAGCCAGAGTCGCAGTTTTCTAATCATGTGTCTGGACAAGCGTAATTGAAGATCAGTGTTGTATTCGCAAGAGTTAAGTACCGAACAAATAATTTAGCCAGTTTCGCGCAGTGAAAAGCGTCGGACAACGAAGCTGTGACGATGATATTGATGACGGATTTTGGTACGAAAGAAAGTAATCATCACCGTTGCGTTTTATCTATTTGAAGAAAAAATATCATCATCATCACCGTTTTGAGCGCCGTCATCATTTACTTTCATTTATTTGTCTATTGACTCCCCCATCTGGTCAGGACGACTGGTATTGACTCCCCCCATCTGGTGACCTGCGTGATGCCTAGTTACTACCACTACAGCTACAACTACTACTACTACTACAGTTACTACTGCTAGAACTACTACTACTACTACTACTACTACTACTACTACTACTACTACTACTACTACTACTACTACCACCAGTAGCGTAGCCAGAAATTTTTTTCGGGGGGGGGGGGTTTCAACCATAATTTATGTATGTTCGTGCGTGCGTTTGTATGTGTGCGTGCATATATACGCAAGCAAAACTGAAAAATTTCGGGGGGTTTGAACCCCCCCAACCCCCCCCCCCCTTGACTACGCCACTGATTACTACTACTACTATTGCTAGTAGTACTTCTACTCTTACTACTACCGTTACTACTACTACTACTACAGCTATAACTACAACAATACTACTACTACTACTACTACTACTACTACTACTACTACTACTAGTACAGCTATAACTACTGCTACTACTACTACGACTACAAATCGACGACGGCACAGGATACTCTAAGATAACTTCGGTGTTAATGAAACAAAAAAATAAAACAAAAAACAAAACAAAAGGGCGTGCGGAGGTTATTCACCAACGACGACTTTCAACGCGCTGATAGCTTTTGTATCGGTTTTCTTTCTTCATCGAAGCCGATGTAGGGTGCGCGCACATGCTGCCGCGAGCATCGTCAGACTTTGCCGTGGCCCTCCACCGTAGTGTACACAGTTTCCTTTGAACATGTTGGTAGTGCTCCTTTTTGTAATCCTGCGACTGCTTCCGCCGTTCCAACATGCTGAAAGCGGAAGTAAATGCACCGAGGAAGAGGAACACGTGCTTCACCCTCTTCCCTTTACATCCGGGAGGAAATGCAGACTCTTTAGCGGCAGTGGTACATCTCACTGTTATAGCGTAGCAGAATGATTAAAACGCTGGCCAGAGTCTGAGATTGCACACGGCACTTAGTGACGTCCCTATGGCTGGGGCTTATAAAGCTCGAACGGACAATGCGGCAAAACGCTTTCGTGTTCTGGACCTGTGTACTGCGTCCAAGTTATTACACTCACTAGCTCTTTCCCTCTGATTTATGACACCCGTACGGAATCGCCGAACGTGTAGACATTAGAAGCACAGACCCCGTGTGAAGCAGTGAAGCAATATGAACTGAAGTAATAGCGCGCCTTACAACAGCGCCGTGGCTATTTTAACGCGTATAGGCGATTACTTCGCCCGGCCAACTAATGGAGGAAATTGGAAGCGACGGCAGTCGGAGGATGCAAATTCCTCCAAGACGAATACGTCACTGGGTCCGTTGCGAAACTGACCAGACCTACACGAGCTCTTCGCAGCGTTCATCAAACCAGAAACTATAGTACGTTACAGTAGGGGGAAAAAAAAGCAAGAAAAGCTTGACGATTCGTTGAAGCGTTCGTTCTATTACGGCCGTGAAACTGAGACGACGGCTATGGTCAGTGGGAATACTGGAAATGCGTGTAGTGCAAACGATCACAGGCGTGCGCAGGGTTCCTCATCAGGGGGGGGGGGAGGTTCGTCGAAGCGCCCCCCCCCCCCCCCCCACCTATTTAGTCAATGCAGGGGACAGATTTCGCGCCCCCCCTTCAGAGGTGAATAGTGGGGGGCGGCCGCCCCCCCTGCCCCCTCGTGCGCACGCCTGTGCAAACGATCGAAGTCACCGATCGAAGTTTCGCATAGGCAACAAGCGGGGTTTGCGTGGCCCGTTGCTGTTCGCTTGTTTCCCTATTTGCTAGACTAACATATTAACGTGGACTTTTCTGTAGCAAATAAACTGAGGTTTCCAAATCAGTTTCAAAGCCAGCACACGCAAGAAAAGAGATAAAATTTTGGGGGAAAATTTTAGCAGATGAATAGTAGGATGTCGTAACTGTCGAGTGATACAATAATGAAGACGAAGTGGGCGATATAACATGAATTAATTGCGAAAATAATGTCTACAGTTTCTGCGAAGTGGCTGTCGTACTCACTCCGCATTTCTTTCACTAATCCCGGCTGCTGTTAATTACCTGGGCTTATATCAATGTAATGAAACGGATACACGCGTACCCTACTATGCATCTGTCTAGCTTCATTAAATGTTTCGAGCGCTACCACAGTTACCCTTCACTTTTAATTATATTCTGCCTTAAGTACCGGCTATAACCAGGAAACGAGAGCCGTTGGTCTACTTTCCCGGCTATAACCAGCACATTAAGCAGGAACTCGTTAAAAGTGTTGGAGAAGGTCAACGCAGTTTTCTTTCCATTTTTTTTTACGACAAAAATCCCTACCAATCCCAGCTGATCTTTTTTTTTTTTTTTGCACTTCAAGACATATATGTGAGACATGCAATCAGGCACTCTCCCTACCTTGTACCTGAGCGTGTGTCGTTTAGGTAACGACTTTGGCGTCGCCCGCGGCGCTTTTTTTGACCAGTGTGTAGGCGGATGTCTACCCATTCGCTTCGCTCTCTTAGCTGTACGTCGTGAGGTTGTTACAGTACGAGTAGAAAAAAAAACAGCGCCAAAACGACGGGACGAAGGAAGGACACGGACCACGGCGATGTCCTTGCTTCGTCCTGTCGTATTGGCGCTTTTTTTCCACTCTTCATTACAAAACGACCAGCGCAAATGTGTACCCTACCTACTCTTCTGAGCGCCGTCTGACATAAAGGAGGCCTAAAAGACAGAGCGACGTTTTCACGTCTTGGGGTAATGCTTTGGGGACTTTAAGACAGGACGAAGGTGGTTGAAGAGTTTAAATGAAGTGTAGAAGCGACAAAATGGGGAGATGTAGAGGGAAAATACGGGTGTAGGCTGGGGAGAAGGAAGGAAGGCGATCAAGGAAGGAAGCAGCAAGGAAAATGGTGGGGAAAGGAAAGTATTATTAGTGATGGCAGTGAAGCAAGGCAGTATAATAAGCAAGCAGTCAAACAAAGCAATGAGGGATAGAAGCCAGGAAGCAGGCTGGGAATGAAGGAAACGGGGAATGAAGGAAGAAATAAGAAGTAAGAGATATACGAAGACTGCAGGGGAAGGAAGTAATGGAGCAAAATCAAAGAAAAAAGAATTTTGAAAGCAGTATAGGGGAGCTAGGAGAAACACGATTCATTGAGTGAAGGAAGCAGAGAAAGATAAAAGAAATAAAAAAAGGAGGCTAATGAAAGGAATGACACACAAACGCAGTGAACGAAGGAATCAATAAACGAAGCAAGGAATGAGTGACAGAAACTTGGAATAAAGAAACCCAGAAACCGGGGAAGGAAGACGTCAAAAAATGGGGCAATCAATGAAAGAAGGCAGCAAGAAAGGCGAGAAATAGTTACAAATAGAATCAATAAATGAAATCAGTAATGAAGGAAAAAGAATGAAGAAACGAAAGAAGCGGGCTATAATGTGAAGAAAATGTCTAAAATAATTCAGGTGGTACGTCGTCCTGGAACAGCTGTCACTGTTCATTGATGTGTCTCCATTTAAGATCAGTGCCTCGAGGGAGGCGGTCTTGTTGCATCTGACGTTAATGTGCGCCTGCGGCGGTGCGTAGTACCGTCACGTGAGAGCACAGACGTCGTCTACACATTCCCGCAGTAATGCTTTCGTTTAACGGTGTAACGGCGTAACGACATCAGACGTGACGTGTCTTACTTAAGGTTACAATGCGTATGCGTCGTGACGTGTGGAACGGGACTGGAAATAGCTCGTCACTTGTTAATGGCGACTGCGTTGGCGGCCAGAGCGTTACTTGATGTCAAAAGACAGAGCCTATATGTATTTTCAGCGGAAAGGTGGAAGCACCTTTTTTTTTTCCGGGACAGTGTGGCATGGGAGTACAATGGCACACTGACGTTGCTGCCTCGGCAGAGCATTTTATTGCGATAGCAATTATATGGACACTCTCGGCTGCTTTTTGCCGTCGCCGTCGCCGTCATGCTCCGTATATATATATATATATATATATATATATATAAGCCACGAAGAAAAATAATTCAGAAAAATATTTTCCGACGCGCGGTATCGAACGGGCGACCTCTCGTTTTTGGATTTCACGCGTATTTGCCACATCCCAGATGGGATTATGGCTGCACCCAGGCAGCATTCGTTGAAAAGCTGCATCTACATTACAGAAAAAAAATTTTGTTTAGAGGTAACGGCGCAAGGAAGAATAACCGTAAAATTTTAGCGTGTGGACTTCGTAATCTGCGTGACGTTATGACAGATGGTGCGTTGGTCGTCAGTGGCGCCTGCGCCGGTGTTTCAAGCGTCGCGGTTTAGTCAGTGACAACGTATATGCAGATTCCAGAGTGTCGCATTTGTTTAAAAGTACCGAAGCGACAAGATTAAACGTGGCGTGCCTGAATTTTAGCTCGCGGAAGTCGCGGTATGTCTGACGTGATAGGAGATAGCGCGTTAGTCAATGACGTTGGCGTGCCGGGCGAGACGTGGTGTCAAACGCGTCGCCTACGTACCAGACTGATGCTTTCCTTTTAAGGTATAACAACGTAAGAAGATTAACCTTAAATTTAGCGTGTCTGCGTCTGGCTATGCGTGACATGCGGAGGCGTGGTGTGTCGGGCGTCAGTTCTGTCTGCTTTAGCGTTGGGAGCGTCACGTCGAATGGACAGACGTCGTATGCATCCCATAACACTGCCCCCTATTTAAAGGCAACGGCGTAATAAGATTATGGCCTGGCGTGACTTTCGGTTATAATATGAGTACGTATTATTATAATATGAGTAGTATATAACCGCTGGTCATTAAGGGTAACTGATTGGATTCCAAGAGATGGCAAACGCGTGAGGGGGGGAGACTGAAAATAGGTGGGCAGATGAGATTAAGAAGTTTGCAGGTATAACGAGCAGCAGAAAGCACAGGACCGGGTTGATTGTCGGAACATGGGAGAGGCCTTTGCCCTCCAGTGGGCGTAGTCAGGCTGATGATGATGATGATGAGTACGTCGGGATGTGTGTGGTGATGTGACGGGAGACGGTGGGTGGCATCGACTGTTTCGCCAAAGGTACGTCCATTACACGGTAGGGGTGTGTGAAAGGGAGTCATTTTATGCTAATTATCAAAACAATGCTATTCGGACGCTTTCGCGGTATACCTTTTGGAAGTGTAAAGTAGAAGTGGTTAAAACATGTTACATTTCCTCGTCGCAGACCTGGGAAGGTTATGTATTGTGTCACTAATGATGACTGACGGGGACCTTTCTTAAAGAACTGTCACAGGGTGCGAAGAACTTTTATACAATTTACCACGACTGTCGAGCTTCGTTCTATGAACTGGATTAGCAAAATAGATATGTCAAGGCGAAATTCGAAGTCATTAAACGCACAGAAGGCTCGCGACATTACTGAAATTAGGTGAGCCGTATTGGCTGGCGCATCGTACCAATTCTCTTAAGCAACTAAATTTTTTTCTACTGCGGACTGCTAAACCACATAACGGAAGTATAAGTTTTATTTAGAGCTAAACTCACTCTGGGCTATCACAAACGTCCGGACAGACGGAGACATACATACATACATACATACATACATACATACATACATACATACATACATACATACATACATACATACATACATACATACATACATACATACATACATACATACATACATACAACAGACAGACAGACAGACAGACAGACAGACAGATAGACAGATAGATAGATAGATAGATAGATAGATAGATAGATAGATAGATAGATAGATAGATAGATAGATAGATAGATAGATAGATAGATAGATAGATAGATAGATAGATAGATAGATAGATAGATCCCTGAAACGGAAGTAGTACACCCATACATCTGCCAATGGTACCCCTCTAATGGTTCGCTGGCTATATATAGAATCGAACGTGTTCGTCGGAATGCACATTCTCTTCTTTTTATTTGAAATCTTTAAAGGCGATTTCAACTCCTGTCGTCTCTCTCTTTCTCTCTTCGCCGCCACTTTAGTGCGTCGCCGCCAAGCAACAGCGTTTGACTTTCTGTCCCAGCATCAACCGCAATCGCTCGCGCTTTTTCCGTTTCGTGCCTTTCCAAAACCCCTTTCCCATTTTTCTCGTTCGACGTGCTCGGCTTCCATGATCGACAACATCTCAGTTGACTTCACCCGCCAAGATTGCGCGGCGCGCTTTATTCTTCGCTTTATTCTTTCAGGACGTCGCCCTTTCCTGTTTCTACATTGTTCCGAGAATCGTTTGCCGCGCTTTCTTAAACGCGCGTTCCGCGAGTGCTGTCGGTGCACGCTTGTACGAACGGCGGCAACAGCTCCGAGAGCCCCGCGCATTCCACGTCTCCGGTCGCTGAGGCCTTTATTTCTTTCTTTTTGCTTCAGGCGCGCGAGCAGACTTTATCGTTGACTTCTTGTTGTTTTTTGTACTTCTGCTTCTTCTGGAGAGCAGACGCCCTTTTTTTAGCTCTGCTAAGCCTCGTCTCTCATTGTTGCAATCTCGTCTAAATGGGCGGGAATCCATTTATGCATTATATAAAGGGCGCCGGCTGTTACCTCTGTCGAGTGCTTTAGCTTTATTGCCTCAAGTGCTTTTCTGATTCTTTCGTACGTTCTTTTCCTGTTGCGTTCAGGGGACGGTCCATTATTGTCTCGAGAATTGACACGGACGGCTTAAATCCGGGTAAATAAAAAACGAAATGCGCAAAACAAGGCGAGTGACTTTGGATCCCAAGGCGAAGGAAAGACGACATTGGATTAATTGTGGCACTTTCGAGACCGTTGACCTTCCCAAAAGCGATCCTGCGCTGCGTGGAAAAAGACAAAAATAATAATAAAAAAAAATCCATTCGTGCAATGACTGTAGAGAGCGTCGGTAATGAGATCCGCTAATGAGGCGTCACTTCGTCTTTTTCCTTTAATATTTGTTGTTTTTTTTTCTTTTGTATTCCTTAGGTGTCGAGCTAGCTTTATCGTTAGCCGATCGAAAGAGGTGCACTTCATTTAGGGGCCAGATTAATGTCTGGAATTTTCGGTCGTTAGGACTGGACCGTAACGGGCTTGACCGGATTTGAGTGAGTGAGTGAGTGAGTGAGTGAGTGAGTGAGTGAGTGAGTGAGTGAGTGAGTGAGTGAGTGAGTGAGTGAGTGAGTGAGTGAGTGAGTGAGTGAGTGAGTGAGTGAGTGAGTGGTGGTGGTGGTGGGTGGGTGGGTGGGTGGGTGAGTGAGTGAGTGAGTGAGTGAGTGAGTGAGTGAGTGAGTGAGTGAGTGGAGTGAGTGAGTGAGTGAGTGAGTGAGCTTATTGCATCGGCTGCAGACCGTTTGAGGGACGCTGATTGGGCGTTTCATCCGACGCTACTTGATTGAATGGCGCTGGCTGTCTGACAAAAAAAAATGGCTGACCTACGTAACGTGACCGTTGTCATGATAAACATGCATTTAATATTATCACGTCATTGAGAACTGATCGCTCTGTGTCTTTTCAAAATTTCAGCAATCATTGAACGTACTCTACGATGGTTCAACCATTGTGCTGTTTGTCGCTTCACAAGTGAAAATTGACGACGTTGTGCTGACTTTTAGGTTTTAGGCTTATCGTGTGCCAGTCTATAAAAGAACGGACTGACTGAGCGGTTTATGGACTGTATGACTAACCGGTTAAACTCACTTAACATGATGTGTGACATCGTGAAATAGACGATTTGGTGCAAAAGTTGAATAACTGTTAAAGGGCTATTAGTCTAGACTGAGTTGGCCGTCATGCAGAGACAGAGCAGCTGAGCAGCGCGTCGGACTTATCGTCAGACATTGTAGCGGACGTTTTAGAAGCACAAGTATCTTGAGCCATACTTTTCATGTTAAACTTCTTTATATTGTTTAAGTTAGGCACTTGACAAGGCCTGCACTGAATGTCCACGTGAACTGTTTTACTATCTGTCATGTCCTCTATCGGAAACATTCAAAAAGGAAGTTGAGTTTTCATGTCCATGGAGTTTCTGTAAGGGATAGGTTTTTCTTTTAAACATCCATATATTCAGAGGTTCGTGCTTATGTGCGGAGCTGGCTACTTACATGTTACAGCTTTCTTTGTAAAGTCGGGAACAACTACGAACAAATGGACGAATAAAGACACAAGACGAACAAATCTCACGCTACGTCGCAATATTGCAACACAAATGTTCGCTGAGCAGGATAGTTCGCACAACATAACCGTTCACAAAACGAGGATGTTCACACACCAGATGCTAAACAGTCCAAATATAGGTCACTGTTCATTGCCGCTCTGTATATACATAGCGGTCATGTTGGCAGACGCAAATGCTACATCAGCGCGAAAAAAGACTTGGGTGACGCTTGAGCCTTCAAGAGTACATGATAGTGTTATCCGGCCCCGTGCGATGCGCATCGGGGCCGGATAACGCTATCATGTACTCTTTTTGTCAGACAGCCCGGCGCCATTCAATCGTTCCGGAAAGAAAGGAACGGTCGTGCGGTAACATTGGTCGTTTCAAACTATCCTCGAATGTCTACTAGATGTATACAGGCGCGGCCACTGTTAAAGGGAACACTTGCACGCAGAGCATGTCTAGATTTCATTTTCTTGCATAAAAATGCCCCCCACCTTCCCCGAAGGGAATCGTGAGGAAATGCGAATGCATTTCGCGCGCGCTTCACTCCATTTATATATGGTGGTTGTGGTTCGAAGAAGGAAAATGCGCCTAATTTCTGCAGCCCGGTCGGGAGCACGGCGCAGCGCCTGTTCTTTTTTTTTTTTTTTTATTATTGCGGTAGCTCCGCTGAGCTCCCGCGATGCGAGCGCCCTCATGCGCCAGAGCGCGCTCCTCCTCTCCACTTTGCTAGGGGCGAGGATAAGCGCGCGCGCCCGCAGCTTTTGCTATGGGAGAGAGTGAGAGCGGAGAGATAACACCTGCCGGCGCGCGGACACCTCCTCAACCTATCCTCCCCGCGGACAACGCGCCGGCCAACGCCGGACAACGCCGGACAACGCCGGATGCCTGACATAGCCCTGACTAAGAAATGCATTCGCATTTAAAACAAGGGCTTAGATTTGCATAAGGCTACTGGTGGTTGACAGCTCACACTCTTTCCGACAAACTAGTTAAGCGCACGTTCAATGTTTCCCCTCATCCACTTGCAGTTAGGGGGGCCAGCAATAAGAGAGGTGCTCATTCGAGTGTTAGCTCTAACAGTGGCCGCGACTGTACACAGTTTCAAAGAGCCCACTACGCTATAATTCTACGTACTTCTGCGAAGTTGCGCTCTTTGTAATGGGTGGACAGCTGTGATCAACCCCCTTGTTGCGCAACGCGCATGTTTTGGCGCCTGGTGCCATTGTGTGATTCTGCCACTCAATATTGCAAGCCTTAAGGAGAATCCACCCGCTACATTGCATTTGTGAATATCAGAAGAGCGCTACACAAAGACTGACGAAGATGACGCACACAGCGCTGACTTTCAATGAAGTTTAATAACGAAACAAAAGTTTAGTAGCTTCGCTATTAAACTTTGTTGAAAGTCAGCGCTGTGTGTGTCATCTTCGTCAGTCTTTGTCTGTAGCACTGTTCTCAAATGCAATTATGACCTACCAACTTGCCCAAGTTTCCACGCTTCAGCACGATGCTATAGCGTTTTTTTTTTCTGGATTTTTTTTTGTTTATTTTTTCGCGAACCGCTTTTAAGCAGCTCTGTGGCTCCTTTTTCAAACACCTGCTTGCCACGCGGCCAGCCTGTGTTCGCTCCTCACTCAAAACCCAACCATTTTATTACTTATTTGTTTATTTACGTCTGTCTCCCATTTTTGCTAACGGACATCGCTGAATTTTCACTCGCTACCAACGACGTCCGACATCGACACCAGAATATCTGCGAAACAATCTTTCTAGCGCTATGGCGTTAAAATGAAATCGTCTGTACGCAGTGTCCGAAACGGTTAATAACATCAAGGGAGTAGTCGCTACGAAACAGGCGGCAATGTTTATCACAGTTGGGTGCCGCCGTGCCCTTCGACACTATAGCTTCATCCCAGTAAGCCGTATTTCTCGGTGCATACTATATATATATATATATATATATATATATATATATATATATATATATATATGTATATATATATATATAGGTATATGGAAGGGCGATGTGTGGCAACTGTGGAGGTCGATGTGTTTGCGTCCGCGGTTTTTCCAAGTGTCGGTCGTCGTCGTCGTCGGCGGCGACTGCGCAGGGGCACGCTGCCTTGTTCCACTTCTTTCTTGGCCGAGCGGTATTCTGCAGGGAGCTGTCGCGACGCGCCGACGACCTTGGTCAGAGCAAGGCCAACGAACGGCCTTATACTCTGCTCCTCGTTTATTATACCTGCCCGGCGACTGAGTGTGTGTGTGTGTGTGTGTGTATACCTGATACATCCCCCCCCACTCTTGACACGACTTAACCTGCTACTTGTCGCGCGTCGAGTGCCGTCTTTCTTGGTCGAATACAAGACGTTTTCTAGACGTGCGGTGTTGCCGTCTTTCTTGGTCGAATACAAGACGTTTTCTAGACGTGCGGTGTTGCAGAAGCTAAACGTTAGCCGATGTTACTGAAAAAAGAAAGAACACACGTCGATACGTATTAGAAAATTAATTATAGTCGCTCCTTTGTCCTTGGGCACTCATCTCAAAAGGAGGCCCCATAATATTCTGTAGCTTGCTCCTTGGGTACACCTAAACCCATTGCAGCCTTGATGAAATAGATAAAATACGCCGATGCTGTGGGAGGCCTAATTGACCACCTCGACTCGAATTCACGTGTATACATCTTCGCGTCTTGTGTGCCTGCGTCTTTCTACGTCGAATGCAAGACGTGTTTTAGACGTGCGGTGTTACAGAAGCCAATGTCACTGAAAAAATAAAGAACAGACATCGATAGTTGGATACGTATTAGAAAATTAATTATAGTCGCTCGTTCGTTCTTGAGTACTCATCTCAAAAGGTCGCCCCGTAATATTGTGTATTTTGGTCCCTGGGTACACCTTAACCCACCGCAGCCTCGGTGATATAGATAAAGTCCGCCGATGCTGTGGGAGCTATAGGAGTAAGGGACCATCTTGACGTGAATTCACGTGCATACTTGTCGCTGTTTGGGTGCCGTCTTTCTGGGTCTAATGCAAGACGTGTTCTAGACGTGCGGTGTTCGAGAAGCTAAATGCAAGCCAAGGTTTCTAAAACAAGGAAACTCTTGCTCTGATTAATTTTGGAAACTTGATTAGCAAGGGAGAGAGAAACGAAGAGGAAAGGTAGGGAGCTCAACCAAGCTTTGGCTCGGTTGGCTACCCTACTCGTGGGGAGGGAGAAAGGGGGGAATAACAGATAAGGTAGACGAGAAAGGAAGAGAAAGAAAAAGAAGAAATCAACAGTTAGTTTGAACGAACGTTTTTAGATTAACTAAATAATCTAGAAACGTTGGTTTGAACTCGCACGACCCGAACTCGCGCTGTTCACGGGCGCTCGTGGAGTCCGGTCGTCTTCAAGTAGCACAAGAGGGCTTTCGTGACCTTGTGCATGCACGAAACCATGGGTCAAAGCCCGACGATGTTCTATTATGATAGCGGTCTTTCATCAGGACGAACCAGTTTGACTGCTAGAACACGTCGTTGAGCAAGATGTAATAATAACGTAGTAGTTGTAGGGGTTTTAGGTCCCAGAACCGCGATATGATTATGATTCGATCACGCCGTAAGGGGGGGGGCTCCGGAAATTTCGACCACCCAGGCTTCTTTAACTCGAACCTAAATCTACTTACTCGGGCCTCTATCATTTCGCCTCCATCGAAATGCGACCGCCGCGGCGGGCACTCGATCCCGCGACCTTCGGGTGAGCAGTCCAGCACCGTAAACACTAGATCAGTGCGGCGGGTGATTTGCAAGGTGCGCTGTTGTTTTGCTGCGCATTATAGTATGCCATCGAAATATAATTAGCTTCATATACGCACATGTGTGTGCTTGTTTTCCTCACGCGAACTCGCGCACAAAAGAATGTGATTGATGCACTGGCGGAGTGTATTGTGTTTACACATCTGGCGTCCTACAAGTTGGTGCCATATTTTGTTACATTCTTCTCTCTCTTAATTTCCTGCTGTTATGTTTTCGTTTCGCCTTAAACGAGAATGAGGAGCCAGTCGGTGCCGCCGTAATGGCGCCAACCTGTGTTATTAATCATTTCAAACAAATGACAACAGTATGGATCTGTCTGTATCTCAATGAAAAAAATTATAACCCAGTCACCTTGCTTCCGCATGCTTCGCATAAGATCGATTCCCATGGTACTTGGAATCTGCCAAAATTTTTTTTCTCGGCTAATGTAAACACTACGCACATTAATAGTTAAAGGTTCGTGGTTACTACACAAAACATTCTGTTTGGCTAAACAGCGATGTCAGAATACCTGGCGAAAGTTACTGGGACGTTCAGGTTTGCGACCTCAAACTAGCGACACAAGCGTGTTTGTACGGGTAGGTCAACTATCTCAAACACTCGAGAAGTGCGTGACGTCACACCGAAAGTGCAAGCGCTATTGGACGGAGCGTTTATGCTAATTCTCTCTGTGGGAGGGGCAACGAGAGCTGTGGGCGGAGCTGACGTTTTTTTTTTCTTCCTTTTTTTTTATTGGTTTGTGGTTCACT
Organism: Rhipicephalus appendiculatus; assembly: GCA_030522465.1. NCBI lineage: Eukaryota > Metazoa > Arthropoda > Arachnida > Ixodida > Ixodidae > Rhipicephalus > Rhipicephalus appendiculatus. Next base: position 29,076 of record JALIZH010011197.1, read on the forward strand.
GTAGTCTAGTCTCAATAACTTGATGTGACAATAAAGCAACTCAGTTACGAAATCAATTGATCTTAATATGCATGTGCGTGTACTTTATTCGCTGGATTCTGCTCACCGCCATCTCTTTTGTGTTTGTATTGTCCACAAATTCGTGGCAGCTGCTGACGCGGATGCTTATCTACCGTTTTATCAACCTTGTAACTGTGCGCTCATTTCGCTAGTCTGCGCACGTCTTCTACTGAAACCCAGTTCCCGGTCTTCTCCGACTCATTAGTCTAGATTGCCGACGTATAAAGTATCTACTCCAAATCAACAAAGTATAATACCGCGTAAACCTTACATTGTATATACAGCTCTGGCCTTTCTACTTCCCGTATCTAACTGGGAGTTCATCCTTTCGTTCTCGCTGTCAACGCGTCTTCCAACTCTTTATTTGGCCAGCTACAGGTCCCCACATTCCTCAATTTGCCAGCACTCGAAGTGTGTCCGATCTCACTAAGCCTAGCGAAAGGGCGTCGCTCCAATGCTGCCTGCTTGCCCTTCTGCATGCAGCGGCATGCCTGTGTGTCGTCTGCTATTTCGTTATTTTCGTCTGCTTCGATTTCTTATCTTTAGTAGCTACTTCTGCTTCTTCTCCTCTATCTATTTCTTCAGCCATGCCTGTGATCGAGTGGCTTACGCCTTATATGCCTACAGACCGAGTGAGACAGCGGCCATCTTGTCAATTGGACGTTCCTCCCAATATCGGAGAGGGTGCCAGCGTCAGCACCCCCCCCCCCCCCCCCCGGCCTTTCCGATAAACACGGTCGACAGCTATCGGAGCAAGCGCCGGGCCCTTGCTGATAAGGGGGGCTCGGCATTTCATGTGACACCTTTGACAGCTAGCTCCCGATTCGAGCCGCGTTATCAGCAGCTTCATTTTTTTCGCCACCCTCGTTATTGACTTGAGGTATTGACTTGTGCCGCCTTATTGCCCTGTTCTTTATTGTTATTGCGTTAGCGCGTTCCTCTAAGAGGTGCTTTTAGTCCTATACATTAGGTCTCAGAAAAGTCTATATACGTCAGGCCTGTTGACACGTCGTGGAAGGGGCCTGTCCAGTCTTCCATCTCTGTTGTGTATTCGGTATGTCTCCGCCTTTATTGTGACTATTTCTTTTTTGTTGAACTGTGTCGCAGACCTGGAAGACCTTATAGGTGCGTCTATTGGGGGGCAATTTTTTCTGGCACGTCACCAACAGATTGGCGTGTCTGTTTTCTTTCTTTTTTTTTAGGTGGTATATATGGCGCTTATTGAGTAACGGGCATTTTTCTTGGTTTTTGGTCTTTTTTCTCTCTCTCTTTCGTTGCGCTGGACTTCTACTCTGTGCAGGCTAATTGTGCCTAGTGTTTGGAAATGCCCGCGGGGTGACATTAGAGGTCAAGCTCTGTTTTTTTGTGTGTTTTTGTTTCTTCTTCCTTTCTTTTCTGGCGAAACTCTGTGGAGGCGTACTTACCAACTCACTGAAGTTCCTTGAAGTTTCATTCCTCCATATAAGGGCTTCAGGGCTGACATATCAGGACTGCCGAGGGCATTGTAGAGAGGGTCTATTATGCCGTCGGCTAAACATTAATTGGAAGACAAGATTGCTACAGGTTCACAGTGTTACAGAAGGGCGGATGTCCTCTTGGGTTGGGCAAGTACGGAACACAGTAATGTAGCGAGGCCGGCATCATGAAACTGGCCCGACGTGGTTGCTAAGAAGCAACGTACAAGGGTACGAACAAGGGTGGGAACCGGCTCAGGCGTCACCCGGAGACGGCTCGTACCCTTGCACGTGGCGTGCTTGCGCCGCTGACTTCGCGTTGAAGTGACGTACAGCACGAAAACTGCTTCGCTCTTCTGTAGCGGTCGTATTCCCTTAAGCCAACGTTTTGTACAGTTACGCCAGGCCGGATCCCAACGGAGCTTGCTGCTGTAGCCTTACTTCGTATAAAATTCCAATTTGTTGCTATCGCTTTCGTCGCTTCGTCCCTTGCGGCGAAACTGTGACTTTTTGTAAACATGCACGGACTCTCTCGCACACTGACACAGATGTGCGTTCAACCACACGCGCGTACAAAACCGAATAACAGATATGTGGGCAAGTCGGTTTGGCTTCATGATGATGGAAAGGCAACTTTGGAACGAATAAAAAAGGAATGAGAACACAGCTGGACATGCGTTTATCAACAGTATCTCATCAACACGTATATGTGAAATTGGTTCTGCTGAATGCCGCAAGGTGGCGGAAGGGTTAGGAAAGGGAAATTGACAACCAACTGTTTGGATCACAAAGCCACAAGAAAATCCCCTCGGATTTCTTAGAAAGAAAGCCTTTTAGTGGTGAACATTTTGGGCTAGGCCAGGGAAACGAACCCGGGCCCACCGTCTTTTCCAGGGTGGTCGCTCTACCAATTGAGCTAACCAGGAAGCTAGCGATTGGCAGCATGAGGGCGAATTAATCGATAAGTTTAATAGCTCTGCAATGGCGTTGGTCTCGGGTTCGATCCCCGGACCATGACGAATTTTTCGGCTACTAAGAAGCTTTTTTTTTCTGGGAAATCTGTGTGGATTTCCTTGTGCCTTCGTGCTCCTCAAGGATGGTTGTCAATTTCCTTTTCTCGTCAACACGTGTGTAGCCTAGTGCCAGTTGGTAATGCGTTGTTTTTGCTGTGTCTGCTTCATCTAGGTTATGTCCCTCCTGTCGAAGTCTTCTTGACGTGGCTAGCTTCACACTTCGGTGACAAACTTCTGCGTAACGATCTAAGCTGCGTATAGACTATTTTACGGGTGGGTTTGAGTGCCGCCATATTGGGCTGTTAACCTTTCTGTTTGTATCTTTAACAGCTAAACGAACAGTGTTACGCTAGACGCATACGCATGAAAACGGTTGGGTTGGTGCCTACGATGTTTCATGGCCTTATTAATACACGTTGCAATATACAAAAACAAGAAAACATCGACTTAACAGCCCAAGATGGCGCCACCCAGATGCCTTACAGAAAATAGTCTGTAGGTGGCGTCCTTTTTTCTTCAATAGAAACTTCAGTTGTGAGTACAACGCCTGTCCTGTTTTCGTCTCGTTCCTTTTGTATTCGTTCTAGCGCTGCCTTTCCATCAAAACGAACTTACAAAACAAACGCGCAAACGAGCACCGGAGGCATATCCAGCAGCTGACGCGTGGAATCCGGTGAATACAGCCGTGCTAACGGAAACGTTCGACCGTTGTCCGCCGTTATGGAATGGCAGACGCCATACCTTCGTCCCATTGTTTTCTCTCCGAGCAAAATCCCCGCTCGCTCTGCAACACGATCCAAGTGTCGCGCTCTTCTCTGCGTGGGAGAGCCCTGCGACGGCGATTTTTTTGTTTTTTTCCTCCACTGTGGGAAACAATAACAACCGACACCACTACTGTACCGTCGTGGTGTCGGTTGTTGGTGGTGGTATTAGTGTAATGGAGGACCGTGATCAGGTGAGAGCGATGCGAGGAAGTGTGCATGACGTCATCGACTTTACCTCTTGTGTGCTTATTTATACTGAACAGCCTCATGCGAGCTGCTGCTGTGGTTTTCGTGGTGTCGGCTCTTGATGTTAATTATTGGTGGCGCTTCTGCTGCTGCTGTTGTTTTTGTTATTGTGCATTCTGTTTTTGCGTTTGTTGTCGTTGTTACAGTTGCGGCTGCTTCTGCTAGTGTTGCATATGCAGTTCTTGCTGCTGCTGTTCGTGCTACTCCTTCTGCGATTGTTGTTGCAGCGGCAGCTGTTGTTGTTGTTGTTGTTGTTGCTGCTGCTGCTGCTGAGCGCCCTATCGTGACAGGAATTAACAGACGTCTCATGCCTTTGGTCGTGTTGTGTTGTTGCCGCTAAGTTTGCGTTGAAGTGATAGACAGAGCGAATCATACCCTTGTGCGCACTGTGTTTTCACCACTCACTCTGCGTTCAAGCGATAGTCAGCACGTAGGTCGCTTCGCTAGCTACAGCGGCCATGTTTCCCTACGCCAGCGTTTTGTTGATATACACCAGGTCGGTATGCTACAGAACTTCTAGCTGCTAGCCTTAATTAGTATTCAAAATTTGTTGCTGTCGCATTCATTGTCTCGCCCTTGCTGTGAAACTGTGACTTCTATTTCTAAGAACTCAGCCTAAACGTCACAGGGAGCTCGAAAACTGAAAATGATAGATAGATAGATAGATAGACAGACAGACAGACAGACAGACAGACAGACAGACAGACAGACAGATAGATAGATAGATAGATAGATAGATAGATAGATAGATAGATAGATAGATAGATAGATAGATAGATAGATATCTCTAGAGAAAGACAGACAGACGCTCTTGATGGTACAATAAAATCTCAGACGGGCCGCAATGCTTACCACTCAGTACTTACCACTCACTCCGAGGTGTATATGCGTATAGACCGAAAGGCGCGTTATTTATTCGCGAGGGGCGTCAGCCTTTCGCAGACGTGCAGGAATGTGTACGATTCCCCAAGGCGAACACACACACACCCGCGAAGAAGCGTTGTATATCTTACGCAGAAGTGAGAATGCAGCCGCGTAAAGCCTACATACCTATCAGGAATGAGAAATAAAGAAAACGCTTCCGCCAGGCGCTTCCACGAGAGGCCCGTGCGTGAAGACGTGTGCATTTGCAGCCGAATAGCAGCGCTGGAATTTGCGTCTCCGGGCGCTAAAGAGGTGTACCCGTGCTTTGCTCGCGAAAGGAGCTGCGTATAACAACGTTGAAAAAAAAAAGGCTAAATAAACGAGACGAAAATCGATGCGTCGCGTCCCGGAATCCGCGTATCTGGCCTTTTTCAGGAGTCGTATGTACAACACGTATATGTGTATACCCTCGAAGGCTGGCGTGTAGCGTTCGATTCGGCCGACTGGAGGGGGAGTATGAATGTCGACTCGCCGAACACGCAAAAGAAACACGGTTGTTCGAGTTTCGAGGGATTGAAAGACTGCGCTGAATAGATAGATCCCCCCTTTGTAAAGGACTCGGAATCCTTTTCCTTGTGCAGTATGGAAAGCTCCTTGAAGCTTTCGTTTTTAATTTTTTTTGTCTTAAATTCTTGCTTGCGCGGCACTTGGCATTTCGCGACGCAAAGAAAAGAGCTCGTTGCGTGCATGCCCTTGAGCCGAGTTTTCAAAAAAAAAAATAATAAGATTTACAGGAGGAATGACGCGAAAAGTAGGTTGTTTAGCATTCGAGCGAAATCCCGTCCATGATTTTTGTTCCACTCTATGCGAGTGTCGCTTTTGACGCGCGTTTTTTTATGTATGTATGTATGTATGTATGTATGTATGTATGTATGTATGTATGTATGTATGTATGTATGTATGTATGTATGTATGTATGTATGTATGTATGTATGTATGTATGTATGTATGTCTGTCTGTCTGTCTGTCTGGTTTGTGTATGTATGTATGTATGTATGTATGTATGTATGTATGTATGTATGTATGTATGTATGTATGTATGTATGTGTCTGTCTGTCTGTCTGGTTTGTGTATGTATGTATGTATGTATGTATGTATGTATGTATGTATGTATGTATGTATGTATGTATGTATGTATGTATGTATGTATGTATGTGTGTCTATGTATGTGTGTCTATGTATGTATGTATGTATGTATGTATGTATGTATGTATGTATGTATGTATGTGTGTGTGTATGTATGTATGTGTATCTATGTATGTATGTGTGTGTGTATGTATGTATCTATGTATGTATATATGTATGTGTGTGTGTGTGTGTGTGTGTGTGTGTGTGTGTGCATGCATGCTTGCGCTACTTCACCAGGACTGTTGGCTGACACGTGACATCTAAGTTGACTTAATTCAGGTGCACAGGAAACGAGACAGTTACATTTGACGGTATTGTGCGGCTTCAAATTTATATTGCATTTTGTGATTTCAAAGTCAAAATATGAAGAAGAAAGTTTGCTAATTGTAAGGTGTAAGTGCTTACTTTTCAATATGAATTTACTCATGGACATATTGCCGCATTTTCACTGCTGGAAAACTTTTTATTTCGCCAGAAAATTGTTCATAAAATAGGTAAACTGTGTATTGCCGATAGTAAACTGGGCATTGCTGATGTCGTCGGCCACCAACAGCCTAGTTATTCACAGCACTACTGATGGTATTGTCGGTAGTGATACTGCCGACGGTACCATCGATTGCACTATCGATAATAGCATCGGTAGTTTATCGAGTGCAGTATTATCGATAGTGCGAAAGAAACTATCGATGTTATCGATAGTCAATTTTGCGACAGTTTCGCATCACTAATTGCAAGCTCCACCGAATAGCGCTTACTCATTTTCGTGACGTCGAAAACTTCAGTGTTTAGAACCAAGTTTTAATTGATCGCAGGAGGCTACGCACACTTGCGAACGGTTCTTGTGCGCTCCGGAAAGCGGTGTTTGGAACAACTGCTCGACGATTTAGTACGATGTACTTTACAGTAGGCTATTTTTGAGTGAGCTCAAGCATGGCTGTAACCGCGTCACAGAGCTATGAATATATTGCTAACTTTTTAGCCCAAAGATTCACGCTCATGTCACTGGTTTCAGGTCGCAAACTTCAACGTCTTGGTAAACTTTCTCGGGGACTCCAAAACCACTGCTCCGCCAAACGTAATGTTTTTAGGTCGCTACGACGAACCTTTAACTGCTAATGTGCGTAATACAGCAAAATCTCGTTAATTCGAACTTACAGTTAATTCGAACTGACGCCCTGGTCCCGGCACAGTCCTATGCATTTCTATGGGGGAAAACTCTTGATAATTCGAACGCGTCGGTATCTACAACTGTTAATTCGAAGTGGGAGCCCCCTGGCTTTCGTCCCTCCTTCGCATAAATCGGCCCATAATGATCACTCCTCGCTCAAATTACACATTACTTTCATCTGCGTAAAACAAGTGTAATGATTGATTTCCATGTATGCTTTTTAGTTGTAAATGTCGTCTGTCTGCTGCTACTGCTGTATCGGTGGCACGGCCCAGTCAGGCAATGTTTGCCTTTAGCCGTGTCCCCTTGGACAATTTCAATATTGTTCTAAATAAACTAAAGAAAGAAATACTTTAAATTTTGATTGCGTTAACTCTGCCATGTAAATGAACGTGTTTTGGAGCACAAATAGCTTCGTATATTTTGGCATTACGGCTCACTGCTCACGTGAATGCAAGTCGCTGCTTGTTTCTGGCGTTTCACTGACTGATCAATAAATTCTGTTCACTGTTAGAGCACGAACTTAATTTACGAAATTACCTGCCACACACGTGTAGTATCGCCTAATTTGCGGGAACGAGTCCAGAGGTGGCTTCTCTGGGTTCTCTCCGCACAGTGTGGCGCGATGTCCGTTCATTCTAGCGCCCGCCCGCTAATTCGAACAATTTTATAGTCCCCTTCGAGTTCGAATTAACGAGCTTTTACCGTATTTACAGGGCTTAAAGTCTCCTATTATTGGAGGGGGGGACCCTCGTCAGGCAGCGACTACACACACACACACACACACACACGCACATATATATATATATATATATATATATATATATATATAGTGAAGCCAAATGTCTCTAGCACTGAAGAAATGCTTAAGAATGTTGTACAAATAAATATATTAGTCATAATTTCTCTGCACACGTCAAATGAGTGCAGCAGTGCTACAGCTGACCTGCCAAGGGGGGGGGCCCAGCCCCTCCTTAAAAAATGGAATGGGGGGCCGGGCCCCCCTAGGCCCCCCCTAGGCCCCCCCCTTCCAGCTTGCAAGACTGTCTTTGACATCTGAAGGGCAGGCGTGTCGTCGCTCTGTGGGCGGAGCAGGCATTTTTCTGAGGTTGTAACCGAGTTATGGAACCGAGTGTGATGTTATTTTGTTCCAGTAGGGGCCCAGTTGCATCTCGCCCGTTTATTCGCTTAATATCTGAGGTTTTACGCTGCAAAACAACGATACGATTAAGAAGCACGCCGAAGTGGAGGGCTTCCGAAATTTTGACCATCTGGTGTTCGTTAACGTGCACTGCCACCGCACAGTACGCGGGCTTCTAGCATTTGGCCTCCATCTAAGTGCAACCGCTGCGGCCGGGACCGAACCCGCGACCTTCGGTTCAGCAGCCGAGCACCGTAACTGCTACACCACCGCGGCGGTATTATTTGCCTCCTAGCACCCTTGAAAACACAAGATCGGACTCCGCTTTTTCATGTCGTATCTTCCTTTTTCGTTTCCACATCTCACGGTGGTTCTGTCGCGCAGTGCATTTAAAATTTCTCTCCGCAGGAATTCGACCTAATGCCAACAACGATTCTGGCTCTGTTACTTCTATTTAATTTATTTTTCTGTGCACGCCATCCTCCTGGCGCCTTATGGGGGGAGTCTCTCTTTATCGAGCATTGAGTGCCAATGGTGTCTCCTGTTGATTTTTCTTTTTTTTCTCTCTCTCTCTCCTTGTGCCAGTTGTTCTTTGGCCGTTGCCTTGGAAACGATTTGCAGTACGACACCGCGGCTGCGGCACTGGAACGCGCTACGCGTGCTCTTGCCAAGTCAGGCAAGGTAGGATCTATTTATAGCCGCACACGCAGAGAACCTTTTGGCTCCCGCCACCCAGGTGGTTTCTCTTCGTTTCGTTGTTTTCGTTGTTGCTTTGCTTTGGAGCCGTCCGTACCGCTCTGTCAGGTTTTGCATGGCGCAGTGCGCTCTTTTCCTGCGTGCAGCCTTGAACATTGAAGTATCGTCGATACGTTTTTTCACGGGAACCGGGAAATAAAACGTATTATGCGGGAATCTTATCGACCAAAGATGTTAAAAGAGGAGGAAAATAAGCATGCTCCGTCAGCAACTCACTTTTTTTTTTTTTTGAAGTGAAGTGAAGTGCTTTATTGTTCTTCCACACAAACACACATATACAATTATCTGGACTGATAGCCAGGGGAAGGCTAGTTTCCGGTGTAGTGTTAAAAATCAAACAGACAGGTCAGTTACAGCGTTTAACAGAACGGCACTCAATAATATATCATTATAATTAAAAGAAACATTATAATCCTCGTAAACAAAGTTTTCATAAAGTATATCTAGTTAGTCAATGTAGGTTCTTTAGATAGCCTGGTTTTCAATAATTGAGCCGCATTGAAGTAGCTTGTCAATTTGCACTGCACTATCTTCTTTTCAACGTCTTTGAATGGCAGGGGTTCTCAAACGTTCTGGCCTTGGGGAACCCCAACGCCTTATCCACTGCGCCGCGGAGCCCATAACTAGACGACCAGTGCTGCTACCACGTGGGGGTCTCTCGTTACCCGCAGGCACCCAAAATGGGCGATGGCTTCGTTAGGTGCGAAATTCGATGCAAATTTGCTTGTCTTAATAGAAGAAATGGTAGAGAAGGAAAGGCAGGGAGGTTAACCAGTCCAGGATAACCGGTTTGCTACCCTGCACGTGGGAAGGGGATGGGGGAGATTGAAAGAGGGAAGGGAAAGAGTGGAAAGAGAGAGAAAGATAGCACATAACACAGCACACACACAAACAAGCAGTCATTGACAGTCCATCACGCTGGTGTGGTACGCGACATCGCTGTCAGAGCCGCTTGTCCAAGTTCGTTTTTCTTAGAAACTTCAGTAGTTCCTTGGCCACCTTCAGATTAGTTGCTAATGGGGCTAAAACGGGAGCGGGTTGCATTCGTACTGGCCGCTCGCGGAACCCTGAGATGTCCTTCGCGGAACCCCTGGGTTCCGCGGAACCCAGTTTGAGAACCCATGGTATTCTGAAAAGTAAAAAAAAAAAAATTGTCGCGGGGGGGGAAGTGGGGGGGCAACTAGGGAAGGGTGTTCCAGCTAACATGAAACCTGGGGAGGGGCGAAGCATGCAGTGCGCGCCGGTGTTTCACGCAGCAAAATCTTTACCCTTTGCTGCTTTACTCGCCACCGGTCCGCTAACGCACCATCACTTTGCAGATGTGTTTCAAGAAATGGTGTTTCAAATAGATGACTTTACTGTGGAAATGCACGTTTGTGTCTCTGGTTTTATATGAGAAAACTAGAGTTCCTTGGTAAATTTCGTCGGGGATTCTGACACCGCTGCTAAGCCAAACATAATGTTTTAGGCAGTAACGAAGAGCCTTTAACTCATAATATGTATAGTATGGACCGGTAGCGAGTCGGGGGGATTTAACCAATTTTTGTGGCGCTTACCCGTTTATGATAACGGTAAACTGAATCAACGGTAAAAGTCAACGGTAAAATGAATACACCGACCAAATGAAAAAATAACTTTAAAATGAGTGACGTTTCGGTCATCGTGAACGAGGCCTCCGTATACGGGAGCCGAAACGTGTCTCACATTAATGTTCTTTATGTATTTGGTCGGCGTATTTCTTTAACCATTGACCCCAAGTAATGAAAATGTCCGCCGCGGTGGCACAGTGGTTACGGTGATCAGCTGCTGACCCCAACGAAGGTAGCGTCAGTAGCTGATCTAAAATCGTGACGTCACAAAAATTCGTTGCGTAAACCTCCGTGGCGTTCCTGCCACCTGAACTTTTTTTTTTGCCTTCTTTTTTTTTTCGCATTTTCCAGCCTCTATAAATCGTCTTCTCGCGACAAAAGTCGCAGTTTTTATATTATGAAACGGGCATTGACTAATAGTACGGCACTTGCTTGCTTTCTTTTTTTGTGTCCCTTTAAACGACTCCAAACAGCAATTGAAATGTAAAAAAAAAAAATGAGCGCGTTATTCTCTCACGGCTTTTCCCGCCTTTTCTGCGCAATTCGTGACGCAAGCAGTCTGCTCACGTGACGTCACGAGAAAGTAAGCTCTCGATTGGCCCATATACGAGGGATATATCTGTTGCGAATTGTCTCCTACCCTGCTTTGCCATGCAGTCGCACGTTCGCACAGCCTTGTCTCGCGGGACTATAGACTATTTTATGTTCCATGGCCTTATTAACCCTTTCAGTCCCAGTGATTCCAATTGGAATCATAAATTATGTAGGTCAGTCAGCAAGCATCTGGTAAAGATAAAGCGTTGTTCTTCCTCAAGAGCCCGTATTTAGCATCGGCCCTACATGTGGCGTCAACATGGCACACACAATAATGCGACATCACGTCTGAATGAAGAAATTACAGAAGCAGTTGTGCTGTTCGCGCATTTTGCTGAGGCAGCGTCTTCTTTCACTATGTAGAGATAGGGCATTTATTTTAGTTCTGTGCCGGAAATTTGAATTTTGGCTATTGGACATTATGCTATCCTGTCTAAATAACATTTTAAGTAATAAACGAAGTAAAAATTGTGGAAATATTATTAAATAATAATTATTTATTAAATTAATTGTCCCATTAATTATTCTTCACTGGAAAGTGTGAGCAAAGATTTTTTCAGTTTTTTTCGAACTACCACGATCATGTGCATCTCGAAATGTAAAAACTAGTTGCTTACATTGAAAATAGTTAATTCGGGACTGAAAGGGTTAATTCACGTCGCGAAATAAAAAAAAAACAACAACAAGAAAACATCGGCTGAACAGCCTTAGATGGCGGCGCCCAGATGTCTTACGGAAAATAGTCTATAGTACGCGGTCGAACTATTCCATCGGCGTCGGCAAGGGGGGTGCAAAAGGGGCACTTGCCCCCCCCCCCCCCCATGCCACACCAGCACTTGCCCTCACCCAAGCAGTGGGGGCCCCGCGGCCACTGCGATGCAACTCGGACTTGCATCCCCCCCCAGACAAAATCCTGCCGACGCCCATGACTATTTCACTTCGTTATTTGCCGTTCTCGACAGTGCAAAAAAACAACAACCAGAAAACATCGGCTGAACAGCCTTAGATGGCGGCGCCCAGATGTCTTACGGAAAATAGTCTATAGTACGCGGTCGAACTATTTCCATGGGCGTCGGCAAGGGGGTGCAAAAAGGGGCACGCCTTTCTTGAGGGGACAACGAGAGCGCCGCTGCGGATGACAATCCGTCCCGCTAATTGCGTATCGAGCGGCGGACCTTTGATGCGTCACGTAGTGCGAGCATGGGACCCCTCATCCTGCAGCTTTCTCACGCCACCACCTTGGTGCCACTTGTGCAGTGCTGTGGCAACACCCCTGTCAGGCACGTGGACCTGGGCGGCTGTGGGCGGCACCGTCGGAAGTGGCGTGTGTCGTGCGATTGGACAGCGCAATTTGGACATGTTCCCCCATCTAGGGATCTGGGGAAAAGTGACTCTTTATAATGAGCCCCCGTGGGCTCCACGAGAGGACGATTGAGAGGATTCGAAGGATTCGGAGAGCTTCGACACGGGCCTTCGACGAGATCGTCACGATGTAGCGAAGTCTTGTGATGTGAGCGAAATGCTCGCCATGTAAATAATGTAATTAAACCTCTGTACAGTTTCCCTTCAGCCTCTTCATGCTGCCTCGGCATCTTCCTCCCGGGTCTCCGGTGCCTGCAAAGGCCGGTCGCAACAACCGGGGCCAGCGGCGGGATACCACGACCTGTATCTCGAGCTGTGACACCCCGGGTCGCAACAACTGATGGCAGACGGTGGGATCAGACTCATGGAAGGAGAGCGACGTGGACCGGAGGTCAGCTGAAAGCCCTAGGATCTGGAATTCGGCGGGACCGACGCAGCGTACCGTGACCGCACGGTATGGGGTGAGTGCCTGGCTTTGCGCTTGAGATGTATCGAGTCTTTTGGCCTAGACCCGTTAAAAGATAGATACGACCAACAACTGCCTAGACACTGTGGTTGTTGTCTCAGCACAGAGAAGCACTCAGCGGTTATCTGAGCAAGCTAGGAAAAGCAGGATAGCTCAGATAATTCGTTACGAGCAGATGTGAATTTTGCGGGAGTTCTTTTTTAAAGGTACGTTGCGGGATTGTTTTGGGGATGTTGAAGAGGGCAGAAGAGTGAAGGAGAAACAGGAAAAAGGTAGAGGGGGAGGTTGTCCACGTGGTGCTGCTTGTGTGTTATGCTTTTGGTTTCTAGTGTGGGATTGGCCAGGCTTCAATATCTCTGGACCCAGAATTGAAACGCTGGTGGGTTTGTGTTTGTCACAGCTGAGCCAAAGCAAGTAGTCGCCATGGATCTGACGAGATTTACGAGGGATAGCCTGTTAGAGTTGTGTGGGGAGCTCGACATTGAGATAGACGACGATACTCCTGCATCTCAAATCCGTGAATTAATAGCCGAAAGCGATAACAAGGAGGACATTGAGTATTTCGGGAGTCGAATCTTAATTGAACAAGAAAAGATTGAGAAAGAGAGGATACGGTATGAAGAATACAGGAAAGAGATGCAAGCATTAGACGAAGAGATTGAAAGACTGGACCGCGAGCGAAAGATAAAGCAGCGGAGTAGTCCATTTGTAGAGGTAGCGCACGAGAAGTGCGAGGAACAGTTGAGTGAGGTGCTATTCAGAGCCGTAGACAAGGCTAGCACATGTAAGAGCAGCGTGTTCATAAGGGAACCGAAGGTGTCAGCTGCGAAAGATGCTCCCCTAAGTGGAGAGGCCGCCGAAGGCCAGAAAAAGTGCGACGAGGTTCTGTGCCAGTGGAATGTTAGCGAAACAACTAAGATAGTTGTAGACCATCTGGCACAGACACAAAGTGAGGTTGTCCCTACGGTCGATCTTGCACGCGATGTCCCAGGATTCGACTCGCTAGGCAAGACGACCATAGTAAGGTCAGCAGAGTGTACGAAAGTACAGTGTAGAGGTGACAGTGCACGTGTGAGCTCCCAGGCATGTGAGCTAAGTTCAAATAAATGTGTCGCTACGGTCGATCTTGCAAGTGATGTCCCAGGATTCGACTCGCTAGGCAAGACGACCTTAGTTACGTCGGCAGTGTGTACTGAAGTACAGAGTAGTGCAGTTGTGGACAGCTCCCAGGCAGATGAGCTAGGGTCCAGTGACTGTATCGCAACGGTGGATCCTGCATGTGGTGTCCCAGGTTTCGACCCGCTTGTCAGGAACACCGGAGAAAGTTCAGGAGATGGAGCGAAAGTAAAGTGTGAGGATAACAGTGCAGCTGTAGATGGCTCCCAGGAATGCGAGCTAGATAGTGCAAAGGGAAAGAGCTGCATTGTTACAAAGCGCGTTAAGCTGTCCGCCAGTCTAGAGAATGAGCGAAAAGATGATTTGTTTGTGAATCATTCAGACTGCGCGGGCGAGACAGTTAACGAAAGCTGTGAGAGAGTTGAGGAGGATGAGTTGCGAGTGGAAGGCTCGAAAATGCGCCCCAAGAAGAGGCGTAAACGGAAGCGGCGTCGTAAAGCCAGGAGTGCGACAAAGAGCACAGTACGTTTGAAGAAGCGCTCTGAACTTTTGAGAGTAGTGGGCAGAAGGAGGCGTTTGTCATCGTCGTCAAAGTTGTTTTGCATGCGTCCGAGCCGCCGGACGAAAAGAAAAAGAAAAAGTGCCTTGTGCAAAAATGCAGACAAACGGAAGGGGTCAGTCAGCCTCCCGTCGTTCTATCCACGGCACGTTTGAGGGGGCGCGGGAGTGCAAGATCGCTGGCTCCCAAGAAGTAGCTGAGCGAGGGAAAGAACGCTGGTCTCCAGCAAAGAGCTTAGTGGGGCTCGGCGGCGAAGCGAATGGGTTGCGCCATTGTTGTATTCCCCGTTCGATAAGAAAGGCCCACAGGGCGCGACCGCCGCGAGTACGCCTCAAAAATGAGTGACACCCGTAAGCTTTCGAGGAAATGACGCTAGCGGATTTGTTTGTTTGTTTAGAACTTGCGTTTTGATTGTTTACTTTGGTTTTCGAATGTTTTCTTTTGGTATCTCGGCTACCAGATATGGTTTAGGTAACCAGTTTTAGGATTTGATTATTTCTTAAGCGTTGTATGTTTGGTTTTAAGGATAAGCGTTGTGCGGTTGCATAACGACACGCATCGGAGCGTTCGACAGGATATGTCGTACGATTACTTTAATGAAAGCGACGTTAGAAGTTCAATAAGAGTGAGCGCGAAGAAGCAAGGAGCTTCCTTGTGAGTTTTTTCAGGGTTCATGCGAAAGTTTTTTCTTTGTTTACTTATATTCGCATGTGTCCGGTGTGGACGTGAGTAAGGAAAGTTAGTTCGTGAGTTTATGTGTATGTTTTGTTAGAATTGTGACCGCAAAGCAGTGTTATTAGTTCATCAGCGCAGTAGCACTAGTACGTGCGATCGCAGACGTGAAATATGAATAGTGTTCCAGATGCTGGTGCAACACAGCGGGTATCTTTTCGTCTGCTCGAGGGAACATGACGACTGGCTTTGGCGGCACAAAATTTTGGGGCCCAAAAGATCGCGTGAAGCAAAAGGCTTTTGTTCACGAGTATGAGGCCTGGTTGACTTACAGCGGATTACTGACGCTGGCACACAGGTATGCCACGAAGGCCACATCACTGGGGAGATGTTTTCTTGAAAGCAGTTTAAGAGGAAGCTTATTCTCGTTTTGAGATTGGGAGCTTCGGCGAAAGCTCAGAGAAACGCTTCGATTGCTGCTTTGTGTTTTAGTTGTACTATTTAGGGCAGATTGTTTTTACATGATTAATTTTGGACTCGATGTGTCTCAGTGTGGGCAGGGCACTCTCCTGTGCCTGTGGTTGTGTGTATGTATGCGTATTCACAGGAAGAAAGCACCGAGGAACGAGTGCGAGAGTCCATGATTGGGCGTCATCGGCAAAGGACCGGAGGACGCAAATTCAAATCGACGCTTCGGGCAACCTGTTCGGCTGGTCACCCTCAGGTCGAGTCTCCCGCCGGCGGACGAGCTGTTATGACCGGCGCCTGGGCCGACGGAGGAGCGTCGTCCCCTGTTCTACGAACAAGTCTCCGAGGGGCTGCAGGCCCGCTGACAGACGTTCAGAGACGGGTATTGTCCTTCCTAGCCGGGAAGTGAGGCGCCATGCAGTCCGACGCGCAAGGTGCTCGGCGAGACGACCGCAATGGTTTTCGGTCGCGACGCCTTTCTTGAGGGGACAACGAGAGCGCCGCTGCGGATGACAATCCGTCCCGCTAATTGCGTATCTAGCAGCGGACCTTTGATGCGTCACGTAGTGCGAGCATGGGACCCCTCATCCTGCAGCTTTCTCACGCCACCACCTTGGTGCCACTTGTGCAGTGCTGTGGCAACACCCCTGTCAGGCACGTGGACCTGGGCGGCTGTGGGCGGCACCGTCGGAAGTGGCGTGTGTCGTGCGATTGGACAGCGCAATTTGGACATGTTCCCCCCATCTAGGGATCTGGGGGAAAAGTGACTCTTTATAATGAGCCCCCGTGGGCTCCACGAGAGGACGATTGAGAGGATTCGAAGGATTCGGAGAGCTTCGACACGGGCCTTCGACGAGATCGTCACGATGTAGCGAAGTCTTGTGATGTGAGCGAAATGCTCGCCATGTAAATAATGTAATTAAACCTCGGTTCAGTTTCCCTTCAGCCTCTTCATGCTGTCTCGGCATCTTCCTCACGGGTCTCCGGTGCCTGCAAAGGCCGGTCGCAACAACGGGGGCCAGCGGCGGGATACCACGACCTGTATCTCGAGCTGTTACACCCCGGGTCGCAACAACTGGTGGCAGCGGTGGGATACCACGACCTGTATCTCGAGCTGTGACACCCCGGGTCGCAACAACGCCCATGACTATTTCACTTCGTTATTTGCCGTTCTCGACAGTGCAAAAAAAACAACAACAAGAAAACATCGGCTGAACAGCCTTAGATGGCGGCGCCCAGATGTCTTACGGTAAGATAGTCTATAGTACGCGGTCGAACTATTTGACCATGAGCGTCGGCAGGGGGGGGGTGCAAAAGGGGCACTTGCCCCCCCCTCATGCCACACCAGCACTTGCCCGCCCTCACCCAAGCAGTGGGGGCCCCGCCGCCCCTGCGATGCAACTCGGACTTGCACCCCCCCCCCCCCCCCCCCCCCCAGACAAAATCCTGCCGACGCCCATGACTATTTCACTTCGTTATTTGCCGTTCTCGACTGCGCAAGCGCAGGTAATGGCGTGTAACTGCAAGGCGAGAAATCCTAATGGGCTCGACGTTCAGCGCTGACACTGTCCACGTGTTTATGAAGAAATAATTGGCGAGGAGGCTACAACACCTGTAGGAAATGCAGTGAAGGCGAGAATGAAAGCATCCTTTCGTCTTTGAACTCGGAGTAATTTAGGGACGCTTTAAATGCGCGTGATGCAATGCCTCGTCGGCGCCAGTACATTTCTCTTTAGTTGATAACAATGCGATTGCAGCACCGTCGGCAGCTCGCTTATTTGCTCGGCGAAGTCATGGCAGCGCTATGCATAAACGAGATGCCAACTTTGCCTCGGCGAAAACTGACTGGCTTTGATTCAGGCGTGCGAGTTTATTTAACCGGTAAGACGTCGGTTTATACTTGCGCGTTATAGCGTGTTTACGAATGCTATAGACAGGGGGGCTTTTGCTGCGTCATCGTGCTGGTTGGATATAAGCTCCTACGAGGCTGAACGGTTTCGAGGTGAGTTGTTCGCCGAGTATTTCATTTGCATATATCTTTCTTCACGGTCCATCGCGACAGCGGCTAACAATAGCTTCTGCCATAACAATGGTGGCTGGAAGTCGTAGCTTTAAATACCCGGCCGTCGCTCGCGCTTTGCTCGCCATCGCTTGAACCCGGTGTCATTGATCCGCTGTCTGGTGAACGCCGAGACGCAACTAACGCGCTGTCTGCATTCCCGTGACGTAACGTGTGACGTAAAAGCCAGAAGAGGTACAGCTGCTTTCTTCAGTTAAACGCTTGAGCATAGCGTCTGTTGGAAGAGCTCCTGAAATCCTGCAAAGGTGAATGTGCATGATTTTCATGATAGACAGATTTTGTATTCGTGTTAGCCTTTCTTTTTTTTTTCTCTCGGACGGGTTATTACTTGGCCTTCTATTTAATGTAATGTCTCTCGCTCTCTATTTCTGCCCCTCTCTCTCTCTCTGATTCTCTCTCTTTGTCTCCTCCTTCTTCTTTCTGCATTTCCTTCTAGTTCTCTTTCTTTTTCTTTGTATGCTGTGCTTTACTCTCTCCCCTTCTTTCCCTTCCCCCTCACTCTCACTTCCCTTTCCCGCCCTATGCTATAGACTATTTTACGGATGGGTTTCATTGCCGCCATATTCGGCTATTAAACATTTGTGTTTATCATCTTTAACGACTAAACGAACTGTGTTACGGTAGACCCATGCGCGTGAAAACAGTTGGGTTGGTGCATAGGATGTTTTATGGCCTTATTAATTTACGTCGCAATATGCAACAACAAGAAAACATCGGCTTAACAGCCCAAGATGGTGGCGCCCATATGTCTTAGGTTAAAATAGTCTATACAGGGCTATGTTATGCTCTTCTAGCGTCCTTGGATAGCCGAGTGGTTAAGAAGCTCGCCTTCGGATCGTGGGTAGGCCGCGGGTTCGAATCTCGTCTCGCGAAGAATCCCCCCCCCCCCCCCTAGGAATTTCCCTCTTTCCCTATCCTTATTTCTATTTCTTTCTCTCTCTCTCAATGTACTCGTTGTCTCGCCCATCAAAGTTATTGCATCCCGTGCCGGATAATTCGGAGAACGCGTTCTGAGTGCGAAGCAGAACATGAAGACGACGACGACGACGAAAGAGAGGACGAAGAGAGTGCGTGCCTGTTCGTGATGACGGTAGTTTTCTGTTTCCTACAAACAGAGTACACCCAGCTTTAACAGCTCCGGTGTACATTGACTTCTTGTACGGAGGCGATCCTCGCAGTCGATCGAAGCTGCTTATCCTCAACGGGCCTTGTTTACCTTCAGCTAGGAGAACAGTTGTTCGCACGAGTAGGTAATGCCGAACATGGCGATGAACCTATGGCAGCCTGTCGCAGTAGCGCCGGGCCATGGCGGGCCGCTAGCGGAAGGTCCGCGGGCCGCTTGTATGAGGCCCCTGCTCTAACGCATATAACTTCGCGGGTATAAGGTTGGGACGTCGTTGTATGGGAAATGATATACATGTCTCGGGAACCGTCAATTCCCACTCTTTTTCTTTTATTGCGATAACAATTATATGGACACTCTCGGCTGATTTTCGCCGTCGCCGTCTGTCGACGCCGTCATGTCCCGGATATGTATATGTATGTGTATATATAAAAAAGGCATAAAGAAAAATAAATCAGTAGAAAAAAATTCCAAACCACCTCACCGGGGATTCGAACCAGCGACCCCTCGCTCCTCAGACTGCTGCGCTAGCCAACACAGCCACACGCCAAACTAATTCCTTGCTATCGCATTCACTGCTTCGCCCTAGTGGCGAAACTGTGACTTTTTTTCTTCTTCTCTGTCTCCGAAAGTGGCGTGCACGATCGTCTTATTTACGCATAACTCGCAGCGTTGATGACGTGAGCTCTATAATAAGGGCATGGAGCTGGCGAAAAAAACAAAAGTCGTTTCCAAACTCCTGTGTGTCGAGCCCTGTTCTATAGTCAGCGTGACACTTTTTGTTTTTCGCTTTTGGTCCATTCGTACTTTGTGCGATAGCAAACCGAATGTCCCCGTCACAAGACGCTATCTAGGCTGAGACACTTGAACAGGTTACAACGCGGAACCAAATAAAAATTAAAGTAGAAAAAAAACCGAAGCCCACCTTTAGAGCTCGTTGGATGGGAAATGAAATTTGCATATAGATAAGCACTTTCACGGCTAAAGAGTTAACGTTTTGCGAGCACCTACTCATTTCTCGCGTAGTGACAGGAGGAATACATTAGATGCTGTTTTCTTTTACTTTTTTTTTTCTGTTTGATGGGCAGGTTATCTGGAATAAGATTACCACTTGTCGAGTTGCGAGAACCTGTTATCGTTCAATAAATTACATTATAAATGCGCGTGAGATTGACTTTTTTTTTCTGTGACGTGGAATAGATATCAGAGATAAGTGCAAAGACTTGCTGAAACTCTATCTCATTCGTTAGATTCGGTCGAGCAGTATGTATGTACATATATATATATATATATATATATATACGATTGGCAGGCGTATATTTGAAACGTGTAGCTCCTATGGCAGTTTCGATTTAGCTGTTAGTACACGGCTACGCGATTAGACAGCTTTTCTCGACTTTTATGCTGGTATTTGTTAGTACTTGTAACGCGACAGCGTTAAAAAGCTCGTTTCGCAGAAATTCGGTGTCGGCGTCTTTGGTTGTGAGCGAGAAGTCAGCGCAGTCCGGGAGCGAGAATTCGATACATGTGCAAATAAATAAAGTAAATAAATAAATAAATAAATAAATAAATAAATAAATAAATAAATAAAAGGGAGAGGACTACGAATCGAGTCGGTGACCTTTCAATAATTATCTTAAAAATGACCTAACAGTAATAATCGAAAATACTTCGGAACACCTAACAGACAAATTATGGGCTTGTTGAGCAGCCATCGGTCAAGGATCAGACAGAGGTCAGCAGTTACGGGACATTTTGGCAATGGTTATCGCTGAATTTCGCCATGAAAAGAATTCTTACACTGACAATATAAGCACATTAAGGACAATATCGTTTAGAGTTGTATAGTTCTTGTTTCTAGGATCAACGCACTAAAGATCAACGAACAGGTTCCTGTGAACTGAAACGCACTACGGAGGCACCAAATGTAACTGCGACTTCTGAACATAAATTTGAATCGAACAAGCGGTATTTCTAGAATGCGATACAGTTGTGAAATAAACTTGCTCTTACTTTATCTTAGTTTCTTCCATTTCTTCTTCGTTGCTACGCTGCTGTTTCTATAGATCAATATCTCCAACTCGCTCAGCGTGCTTGTACATTACGTGTTCTGACCTTTTCAGCGAAAGTCGTTATAGCAACTATCTTTTTTTCTTTCTGTTGACATAAAAAAAGAATGTTTGTCTCCTTCTATATAGATCTTTCGTCGCGACTGAAATCAACACCTCACAATTTATTTCTTTCCGGCGACACGATCTTTCTTCAATTTCTTTTAAGTGCACCAACTCGGGAACGTGAAAATGTTGATACCATTTCTCGCGCGTTGTTTTCGCTCAGCCATTTGCTCATACATATTTCGTGGCCCATCAATATGTTTCTTTTCCGGCACTGAAACACACTTTCAGATGAGTGTTCCTTTGAACCCCTTGTCACGTATGCCTGTTGACTTTCATAGATCCATCTTGAAGAAACTCGTCTTTACTCATGAATTTTACAGAGGATATATATATATATATATATATATATATATATTCGCATTCCTGATGAAGGCCAGACTCTGGCCGAAACTGTCGAAATAAATAAACACTTCCGTTTTTACTGATCTCACGGAGGATCTACATCACTATATATATATATATATATATATATATATATATATATATATATATATATATATATATATATATATATATATATATATATATCCTACTCAGAAGTGATGTGTCGTTTTCGGTTACGTTTTCGAGAGAAGTCTGTACAGACGTCAAAATATACACCATGAAATTTGTATAACGGACCTCTGAAAGCTTTTTTTAGCCCTTCCATCTGCGTTCGTGCGTATCTTTACCGGTTCACTCCTGATCTTTCGCGTCTAGCTTAACGTCCCAAACTCCCGACCGAAGTCGCTTCAAAATGATGTGCACGTTGACTCGCCATCAACCACTCCATCAAAGGTGTCATATATAAAGGGTGGGCCGAGGCGCGCATATAGAAAGCAAGCGAGTATATATATATATATATATATATATATATATATATATATATATATATATATATATATATATATATATATATATATATATATATATATATATATATGCAATCTCCGCAAGCGGCTCTATCTATTTGGGAGGGTGGCCCGTAGCCACCGCGTACTGGTCACAGCCACAGATTTTGAAGGTATAGCTCTGCATTTGCAAACGTGGCTCGAGCTTGGAGCTGCGCCATACCTTGTCGGTTCGTGGCGAAATGCGGATGAAACGACGGGACATTTTATATGGTAAATATTTGTGAGAGATTGAGATTTCGTGTTACGTGCCTTGCTGTACGCTTTCTATACTGGCCGTATAGTTTAACGTCGCAAACATTCCGTCTACGAATTTCTATATCTCGTTTTTTCTCTATATACGTCGTAGTTAGAACACAACCCAAAGTGAACACGCGGACAAGCGTGGACTAGTGCCGATTGCCAACTTTAGGGGTGTGCGAATATCCTAAAATCTCGAATAGCGATTCGAATTCGTGCTATTCGTGCTATTTGTGAGTTCGTGCTATTTGAATTCAGTACTGGAATCGAATAGCACATATTCGAAGTGTGGAATGTTTTTCGAATACGTAATGAATAATCAGCACTGGCGGAAAGATTAGTCACCGGTCAACGGGCTAATGTTTGCTTTTTTGGGGGGGACTTCTGGCCCCACAAGTTGGTGACCTGGACGTGATTCGAACGCGCAACTTCTGATGGGCCGCTCCCACGTCGGAACAAAAAAACCAAGCCTCTCTGCTTCGTCGCGGGCCCGGTGGACTGCCCGTAGCTGTTCTTCGAGTCCCGAGCTGGTAAAGCAACTCCCCAGCAGGACGGCGTGACGACTTCGTCGCCGCGCAACGCGCGGCACCTCCAGAGGATATATGTTCTAAGTTGGCTATATCCGCGCATAATGGACACGTATTGCTTGACTGTATTTCCGGATAAATCTTGCGCAATAGCGTGTCATTAGGATACGCCCCGACCTGAAGTAGCCTTAGTGTCAGAGCATGTTGCCTGCTTAATTTTCTGTGTACTGGAGGGTAACGTCTCTCTGAAGGTGGCCTTAAAACTTCAACGGGACTCGAACTTGGAGTTAAAACATATTCCGGGCCCATGGCAAACCAGCTCCAGTGCGTTACGCGCCACGAAAGCGCTGCTGACTTACTTGCGGGCCACGAGCCTGAATGAAACTTTGTAAATAGTGTAGTCTACGTGTGTGTGGCTGTATGTGTTATGTGTTTATCAATGTATATATCATAATCATCACCCAGCCCCTGGAGTAGCATGTCACGCGAAAAGCCAAACAAACATCTCCAGCTATTCATTAAAATATTTCTCTCTCTCTCAATCTCTCCGCCTCTGGTAAAAATGTTTCGTGAGTTCGTTATAGCAGGTAGGACAATCGCGATCCTCCAAAACCTCAAACGTTTGTGCTGAAGTTTGTTCAGAACCGTCTCTGCATACAGAAGATTTGTACGGCAGACCAAACTCACCTTCGAAAATTGGGTGTCAGTACCCAGGGTTGCCGTTGGGTGGACATGAAAAGGCGCCAGAACTCACGCCAAAAGTAGCCAAAGTAGCCGTGTCATTTGATATTATCGCCGAATTTCTAGCCAAATAGAACAGAAGCGGTATTATCAGCAGAGTCTTTACTATTGATGAATAAACAAAACCATTTTGAATAAGTAAAACCACAAGTTCAAAAAAGAGCCATGGCGCCAACTGGAAATTTTAGTCGCCAGCGGGGTCCAAAAGTAGCCAATCTGGCGCAATGTAGCCACCAACGGCAACCCTGTCAGTACCCCTTCAAAACATCGTTTGCTCTCGCTGCGCCAACTGGTGGCGATCGTGCGCACTCGTAGCGTATACATACGCTCGCCTTCAGCGCCGGCACTCGCGTACGTGCTTCGATTACCGAACAAGAGGTCTTTATAGGGCTAGCAGTGTGTACACGTCCGCACGTACTCCTCCTCGAGGTGGTGGTCTCTTAGCTCCCGTCCCGTATAAGTGGTGCCCCTGCCTTACACGCACGCGTCGCCGCCGTTTTGCCTCGTTAATTGGCTCTCGCGCGCGCGAGTAACCACGCGCGCTTGACAGTTGCGACAGCTCCGCAGACCGGGCGAGCGATGGAGCGTACGCTGCATGCATGCGTGTCTGTGGCGCAATTGAGACGTGCTCTCGTATAATTGAACGGGCTTGGCTTTCCTCTCGGAGCTGTGGGAGGAGGCGTTGGACCTGTCCGGCTTATATGACACCTGCATGGTCGATCCAGCCAACTCTGATCGACCAGCTAGGAGTGACGGGCTCGCTGTGACCATTGGAGAGCCCCTTTGCTGGCGCTCATCTCGTAAGAATAAGTTGTCCCCGAATGAAGCCTTTTTAAGGCAAAAGCCTTAGATGCCTCCCCGAACCTGAAAATTGACCGTCGGCGTCTTCGAGATCTGGCGAGACCTGACGGGTACTTCGCGAGAACTGACGATACACCGCGAGACCAGCGTGGGCGTCGACACGAACGGTGCAATAAAACGACTAATAAAAGGTCGGCGAAAAGTCACGTCATATCTAGAAAATGTGTTTGGAGTCGGTGTACCATGTCACATGACCTCAATATGACATCACGCCATCAATGACGTTAGACTGTGACGTCACCATCACGACGTAGATTGCCAGAATTGCCGACGTCATAGTGACATCATTACGATGTCTTGATGACGTCACAACATACGTTGCATGATGACGTCATCGTAGGGCATCGTCTCTTGGTGAAATGCGGGCCGGTCACGGAGGCTGCGCAGAATCATGTGAGGTGCGGAAAGTTTGTGATGCTTCTGATCTTGGAGGCAGTGCAAGATCATGTTTGGGTCAGTGGCAGAGGCGGCAGGATCAATGCATCGAATGAGAAGAAAGAGACGATTGAAGATAATGTCTCTTGCCTTCCAGTCGTCTTAGGCGATTGCATGATAGGCCATGGGAGTTTTTTTCACCCTTTTGACATCTTGCAAAGAGAAGATGAGGATGATGTAGTTTGCCGGCGGATCCAGCCTTGAGAAATTTGCAGGCGAGGTAGTTGGTGCTTAGCGTGTTTAGTTCTGCTTGACTGTGGCGCAGCGTACATTTCGTGAAAAATTGCATAGAAATTGAGAACAAAGCGAAGCGTCAGCTTTCAAAAGGACTTCTTGTTGTCGCGCAGTTGTACAAAGGCTTGTACCACGCGAAAATGTAGCACGGGGTTACAAAGGCTGACGCAGGCTGACGTAACTGCCTCGGCAGTGCGTTTCAGGGGGGGGGAGAGGAGAGGTTACGCATATTTGCCACATCCCATAGGGGATTATGGTGGCACCCAGGGAGCCTTCCTTGAAAAAAAATTCATACTCCCTTAAGAAGGCCACGAAAGAAGGCTTTATTGGCAGTCTATTATGATAAAGGGGAGGGTGCATTGCGCGAAGTGGGAACAACCGCATGACATCTTGAAGCCGGTAAGCGCACGAAGCGCTCTGTGTGTCTGTAGTGAATGGCGTGCGCGAGTGTTTGAAGTGCGCGCCATGCAAGATTGAGAAGAAGAAAAGGAAGAAGAAAGTTGCACGAGCGCCAGAAAAATAAAATAGAAGAGAAGAAGAAAAGACCAATCGGAGTAAGCCACGGGATGCACGAGAGAAGAGAGGGCAAAGCGTGGCAGCGAGAGAAGGGACACGAGAGAAGCTGCGAAGAAGACGGGCCACGTTCCTCGGCGGTCGGGTTCCGGACCCGAGCCTTGGCGACAACCTGAGCCCGCGGCGACCTGCCCGTACGAGCAGGCCATGGTGACGCCCCTCTGACGGAGTCCTGCTGCGTGGTGTCCTGTGCCCGTGGACACGCTGAGCTGTCGAGCTTCGGGCACGAGCTCTAGGCGTAGGTGTCCGGCCAGGACGCGGCTACGACGTCGGTGCCTCGTCTTCGACCCGCAGCCGTGGAAGACTTCTTCGACCAGCGGTCTAGGCGCTCCTCTCCGAAATCCGTCAACCTCTACGGACGTTGGTGAGACCATCGTTCGCGCATCGCTTCTCCGTTCGCTTTATTGGAACTGCTATAGCTTAGGACTCATTTCACGGTTTAGTTGTGTATTTTTAGTTTGGGTTTCCGTCGGTGCTATGTGTGTTCGTTTTGAGTGTGTGTATTAAATGTTGTGTGCAAACGGCCTCGTCCTTTCGTGGGTGTCTGTGGCGACGTCTCGGACACCCATTGATTAAGAACCTGCACGTTCTTTAAAACACCATAACAACGTAACAGTGTCCTTTTCATTGTCCCTGTCTTCAAGCGCTTACCGGCTTCAATATGTCACTGTATCCAACTAGCTTGGATGCAGCCTCTAAAACGGCAGGACATATGCGTCAGGAGAGCTATAACTTCTCAACTACGGATGTTTTATTAGACAGTTTGCTAGCTATATACCTTTCGTAATCGTGCATACGGTATGCGCGGCGTGTCTCTTCTGGAAGCCATCTTGAAGGGGGCACTCAGCTGAGCTATGTACGCAATGCGTGGTACGAGGAATATGCCTCTCATCGAAGCGAGTCGTGCGCATACATATTTCGTCACGTGACCTTGCGAGGGCGTAGTCCGCTGTATGTAGGAGCGCGAATATCAGCGCAGTGCATGCGTGTCGCAAAAAGGAATGCCAGATGCAGCCGCACCTCGATATAGCATAGTGCATACGCGGCTAGATGTGACGCAAATGTATAGCCACGTACACCAGCCTTCGGAGATTGAAAGTAATCGAGTGGTGGTAGGTGCGTATTGAGAAACTTGCGTTGCGACGTCTGTGGCGTTGGGGTGTCGCAAGATGGCGCTGGTTCGGGGTCGACGAACTTCGAGGGCTCCCCGGGCATGGTCACGTGAAAGTAACGAGATACTTAGACTTTACGTGAAATTGCAAACGAAAAAAAAAAAATTGTGAAGCTTGCGCTAAGTCGCGCAAGTCTTGAAACAGCGAAGTTGGACGATTCTGAAGTTTAATCTGGTTGCTTCTGGGCTGTTGCTAGGCTTTATGGCTAGGTGATGCTATATGTTGTGTTTAGGTTGGTTCTGGGTTGTTGCTAGGCTTTAGCGAGGTGATGCTAGGCTGTTTCTACGTTCTCAGTGCAGAGAGGATCGAGTTAGAGCGCGGACAGTCGCAGACACGTCACGGATGCCCAAACTCCAGAGAGACATAAACTAAGGGCTGCGGTCGAACACGAGAGAGAAAGAAGTCGGGATACTTCTCTGCACTTCTTTCTTGTCTTCACTCCTTCCTTGCGCCCGTGTTTGCACGCCGTCTTTTAACATGACGGGAGACTGTTGCTGGGCATTGGTGTGCTCTCGCATACCAACTTTGGCTTCGCGGAAATAAGGTGGTTCGAAAGACTGCCTACGCGATTTGCTTGCGCTTTCCGTGTGCAACGTCACTTGCTAGACGCGTCTAATTATATCACCGTGTACGCCTTGCATCCAGACCCAGCTGCATTACAGCGGTCCGCATTACAACGGTATGGCATACAGCTGCAGGTGTGGGTCTCTACATACGCAAGGTCGAGCACGTTTACACTTTTTTTCAATGGCCAGCAAAATTAGGCGGCAGCAGTTGCTGCTGTCACGTTCCTTAACGCGTTGTTAGCGGTTTCTACGTCGTTGCTGCGTGTGTTTCTGGAGCCGCCGGTTAGCGCATGCGCAGGCCACGGTTGTTCTCATCAGGGAAGCTGTTCGTAGTCGAGGCTTCCCCGTCCGTTGGCGTAGCGCTGGTCACGGGGTCTTGCGGCGTGGAGAGGGTGGGACTCGGTTAAAGGCCAACTCCGGCGATTTTTTGACTGTGTCAGGATAATGGTGCTTTTATGTTCCTGAGACACTCTTGTCACGCGCCCGATAGCTCAAATGCTCAGCAAGTTCGAAAATAATTTTTAATAAGCAAAAAGGCGCAATACCGAAACCGAAACCCAACCGAGTGTACTGTCCAAGTATGACGTAGTAGTTTGTTACGAACCGGAAGTTGTGCAAGGCATGCTGGTCCCGCCGGCGCGGAATATCACACGCTTCTCCACAGAGAACAGAAAATCGCGCGCCAAACCAGCGAAGCGCCGGCCAAGCACCGTCGCCTTGTGACCAGCACAATATACGCTGTAGCGGCCAAAGTTAGCGAACCCATCGGCTGCGTCACTTCCGTCGACCGGCAAACCAACACGTCACACACGCAATGTTGCCAATAATTGTGGGAAGCCGGGTGGGCGTTTGCAGACAATCTTTAAAATTCATTTGCAAACAATCAGCGCATGTCTCAAGCTTGAAATTTGGCATAAATGACGGAAATGTGCAAAGGAACGTACCCAGCGAATTTCATTGAGATCCATTGACCTCGAAAAACCTCCGGAGTTGGCCTTTAAGGGACTGTACACGCGCTTTCCGCACAGCCGCACCGCACGTGGCGGCAGTTGTCCCGCCACGTGCGGTGCGGCTGTGCGGAAAGCGCGTTTCCAGTCCCTAAGAGAGGAAGGGCTGCGCCGTGCCAAGATGGGCGAGGGCGAAGCTCGGTGGAAAGGGACAACCAATAAGAGGCGCGCTAAGCGGGACCACTTCCGTGGTGACGATGTCCGTGGGGAGCTATCTTTGAAGACTGCAAGGCGACAAAGACTTACCTGTAGCCTATTTGTTGCGGTCAAGTGTTATCGTATAAACTCACTCATGAGTGTTATCGTACCCGCAAACTCACTCATGAGTCGACTCACTCAGACTCAGATCGGCCCGTGAGTCTGAGTCTGAGTGACGCCGGGTGGGTAATATTTTGGTGAGTCTGCGTCTGGGTGATGCCGGGTGGGTAATATTTTGGTGAGTTTGAGTCCGAGTTAGTCCGGTTGAAAAAAAGTTTAGTGAGTCTGAGTTCGAGTGAGTACGGTTGAGGAAAATTTTGGTGAGTCTGAGTGCGAGTGTGCCCTCAGAGCAGAATATATTTGTTGAGTGAGTCTGAGTGAGTTCAACCTTTTTGCCGACCTATGAATTCGTACCTGTTTGTAGCCCAGGCCTTTTTTATCTCCTCTTTCATCCTTGAAGCCCCAGTTTGCAGCGTATCGATAGCCAGCACGTGACGTCATCGACGTACAACATGGCTCCAACATGGCGGCTTAGATGACGTCAAGGTAGCATAATCACTTGACGATTAACCTGCTTCAGTGCGATAACGACGTGGCTGGAACGTTATTGGGCATCTGTGCATGAATGACGAAAAGATCCAGCAAGCGATGTGTCGATAACACTAACGTGACGTCACAAAGTTCGCGTCCCACAGTGTTGGTGCTCCAACGTGACTGTTTCCGTGAGGTCAGTGCAAACCATCTATTGCAGTTACCTCTTCCTACGAGGGCGCTAGTTCGATCGATCCCTTTCCTTCTTCTTGCACCTGGGATACCTTAAAGGGGTCATGACACGGTCACCCAACAATTGATGGTTTTCAGCGAAAACTAGAAGTAGAGGGTTTATTATGCCTATACAGATATGAAAAATGGGTCGCAAAAGAACATTTCAGTGCAAAACAGGCCCTAAATGTCGCCGGCTGTAAATCCCGCCCATCGCCGGCGACCGCCATTTTGCCGTGGCGCCAGTGACGTCACGTGCAGCAGGGAGCGGTGCCGTCGTCTTCTACCACAGTTTCAGCCGCTGCAAATTGTTCAATTTCGGTGTCAAGCAGAAGAAAGCTCAAATATTTCGATTTCAGGCGTAGCTGACGACGGAACAATACCGTTCGCCGGAATGCATACGCTCGCACAGCCAGCTGCTTGTTACGTCACGGCTCGCGAGTGAGCCAGTGTAGCCCGACTCTCAGGCCGCTCGCGTGTTTGTGCAAATATTCGATAATAAAATAAGTGCTCGACCAAATGCGCTAAAATTTCGCCAGCTTATTTGTGAATGCTCAAGGATTAACCCGCATTACACAGATTATGATCGAAAATTGGGCGTCATGGCCCCTTTAAACATGTTTTGCTTGTCTAGACTACACTTCAATTCATGTGCTTATCGGCTTTGAATCGTGAAGCACCTGAATGACAGATACACGCAAATGTGTCACATACACATCGCTCTGTCTGTATGCCTTGATTACTTTGGAGAACTTGATTGTTATAAAGGTCCTGGACCAATTATCGAAGTAATCATCGAATGACCTCAGTATCGGAGTTTGCCTTACGAATCGATTACCATAAAAAGTCTTCGAATACGTCAAGAACAAGCGCTGTTACAGGAATTTGTCGCATGTTTTAAGCTTTCACTCTTCTCTCGTCCCGACGAGCGCGCTGGAAGCTATACAGAGAAGGATAACACAGAAGCAACACCAGCGCGCATCATGAAACGTGACCTCTTTCTCCCGTTCTGATTGATTCCTGTGCGCGCTGGTGTTGCCACTGTGCCATTTTAGCACGCTATAGAGACCGGCGCCGGCACGTGGCGATAGCCAAGCGCTTCTGATCCAAACGCCGTTCCTGATTTGTCGCATTAAACCAATAGCGGTAACCTGCTGTTTGACGACATATAGCTGACGCCCCGCCCACCAAGACTGAAACACATGAAACGCGAACTAAGTCAGGATGGGTCCTTTGTATCATTGGAGGGCACTCGCGAAAGCGGCAACCTCGCGCTCCGTTTGTAAACTCCGTCTGCCGCGCACGGCTGCGAAATCTGGCTGAACTGTTGACGGCAGTGCGTTTTTTTTAACGCGATAGCGTTAAAGAGCTCGTTTCGCAGAAATTCCGGCGTCGGCGGCGCCGGCGTCGTTGGTTGTGAGCGAAAAATCACCATCTTGTCCGTGACCGAAAAATCGTGCAAATAAAAAAAATAATAAAAATTTCCGGGTCCGAGTGAGGATCGAACCCAGGCCATCTGCGTGGCAAGCAGGTGTTCTACCACACAGCCACGCTTCTTCTTGGAATTACATCGAAAATAACTTCCTTTGCTTGGAAATGCAGTGAAAGTAACGTTCATGCTTTACATACACACGCGTCCTGCATACAGGCGTCACAACACAACAAGCAATATCGTAGTAATATTGCGTGGTACAAGCTTACATTGCCATCGGGCGTCAGAACATGTGAATATCATAATGACATCGTGGTTCAAAGCCAGCCACCCACTACAAAAGGCACACTCGTTACTGCGCGTATTCCCTTAAGACCACGTAGTCGGTGCATAGCAAGTTCGAAAACATTTCCCGCTCATAATTGCCCGTCGTTTAAAGCATGCTACACATTGCATAGTATGCACTAAGCGATTGAAGTACGCACTAGGTACAGGATATTGCTATCGCCTTCAACTCTTAAAGGCGAAGCTTTAGAGTCCCCCCATTTTTCTGTTCGTCGAATGTTTTTCACCAAGCTCCTGGGCTGGTATACAGGCTATGGAATCTGAAACACGATATCATTGTTGTTCGCACGAATCCACCTCTCCACTAACCTTGATGCTAATTCTAGGAAAGCATTCTATGCCTCTGACGGGCTTATAGAATTTACGGCGACGTATTATTTTCGTATCAAGCTCTGTGTCATGGAAATTTATTGCCTTGCCGCAGTTACAGCAGCTTGCTTTATACGACTCGCTTTGTGAGGCCCGTACACTATCGCACAGCGGCCGGTGTTTTCTTTCTACTTTTTTTTTTCCAGCCCGCATACTTTTTTTTTATCAGCGCGGCAAGCCATGCCACGCGCTTGTCAGGATTCCCGTAGGAAACTGTTTGCTCCAACCGTTGCAAAAATAACTTTGGGGAAACCTGTGAAGTGCCTAGCCTACGAGCTTGCCGTGTAATGCTTTGTTTCTTATCGCATGTGTTCACTGCTTATCGCTGTCTGATAATAGTTGTTCGGGTTTTACGTCCCAAAACCACCATATCATTATGAGGGACGCCGTGGTGCAGGGCCCCAGAAATTTTGACCGCCTCGGATTCTTTAACGCACACATGAATCTAAGTGCACGAGTGTACTGCATTTTCGCCTGCATCGAAAATGCGGCCGCACCGCGTGCGTGATTCGATCCCGCTACCTGCGGGTCGGCAGTCGAGCATCACAACCACTACACCACCGTGGCGGCTGTTTGTCACTCTCTATTACGTACAGACTGAGGTCTATAGAGTTCTGAACATGCGTCTACAAAAGACGTCGGTGTAGAAGTCTTCTAGACCTTCTATGTAGACGTATTCATGTTTTCTGGCAGTTTTAAACGTAGGAATCAAGCTCCGTCCCACACGCTTTTAAACATGCGATGCGTGGGGCGATGTTAGCGATTTGTACTTTATGCCTAACCTTACAGTTAATGAGAGCTAATAGACATTGATGCCAAGGAAAGTGTAGAGGATGTTATTGGTAGTAATTGTAATGCAAATGTGAAAGAAGAAAAGAGGACGAAAAGATAACTTGCCGCTGGCAGGGACCGGACCTGCGACTTTCGAATAACGCGTTCGATGATAACTGAGCTACAGTGCCGGCTATCCACCCCCCCCCCCCCCCTCAGTCCACATTATGGTGTATATATATGTGTTTAAACGTGGGTGTGTCAATCAGCGCCGCTAGTAGCCATGGCGGTGAGTGTGGAACACTCTTATTCTGCCTGTAGGCGTCATGTCACATTACAATTACTTCGAATAACATCCCCTATACTTTCCTTGGCGTCATTTTCTGTTCGCTGTCATTAATATTGTCTCTAACAAAGAAAAAAAATCACGCCATATCCACGAAGTGAATGATGATGAGTGGGCGAAGCTCGATCGTTTTCATCCATGGCAGAAAGAGGAATGTGTGGTCTGGAACGCGCTTATACTTCATGGTCATCAGCGTCATCGTTATCACGTGTAGTGGGTACATTCCACTATACTGCGTCATCGTCATCTTTATCACGTGGAGTGGGTACATTCCACTATACGTGGCTATCTACCTACCTACTACTACTACAACAACAACTACTACTACTACAGAGGAACGCGCTTATACTTCATGGTCATCAGCGTCATCGTCATCGCTATCACGTGTAATGGGTACATTCCACTGTACTGGAACGCGCTTATACTTCATCGTTATCACGTGTAGTGGGTACATTCCACTATACTGCGTCATCGTCATCTTTATCACGTGGAGTGGGTACATTCCACTATACGTGGCTATCTACCTACCTACTACTACTACAACAACAACTACTACTACTACAGAGGAACGCGCTTATACTTCATGGTCATCAGCGTCATCGTCATCGCTTATCACGTGTAATGGGTACATTCCACTGTACTGGAACGCGCTTATACTTCATCGTTATCACGTGTAGTGGGTACATTCCACTATACTGCGTCATCGTCATCTTTATCACGTGGAGTGGGTACATTCCACTATACTGCGTCATCGTCATCGTTATCACGTGTAGTGGGTACATTCCACTATACTGCGTCATCGTCATCTTTATCACGTGGAGTGGGTACATTCCACTATACGTGGCTATCTACCTACCTACTACTACTACAACAACAACAACTACTACTACTACAGAGGAACGCGCTTATACTTCATGGTCATCAGCGTCATCGTCATCGCTTTATCACGTGTAATGGGTACATTCCACTGTACTGGAACGCGCTTATACTTCATCGTTATCACGTGTAGTGGGTACATTCCACTATACTGCGTCATCGTCATCTTTATCACGTGGAGTGGGTACATTCCACTATACTGCGTCATCGTCATCGTTATCACGTGTAGTGGGTACATTCCACTATACTGCGTCATCGTCATCTTTATCACGTGGAGTGGGTACATTCCACTATACGTGGCTATCTACCTACCTACTATTACTACAACAACAACAACTACTACTACTACAGAGGAACGCGCTTATACTTCATGGTCATCAGCGTCATCGTCATCGCTTATCACGTGTAATGGGTACATTCCACTGTACTGGAACGCGCTTGTACTTCATCGTTATCACGTGTAGTGGGTACATTCCACTATACTGCGTCATCGTCATCTTTATCACGTGGAGTGGGTACATTCCACTATACTGCGTCATCGTCATCGTTATCACGTGTAGTGGGTACATTCCACTATACTGCGTCATCGTCATCTTTATCACGTGGAGTGGGTACATTCCACTATACGTGGCTATCTACCTACCTACCTACTACTTAACACCTATAGCGCACAGAAGGGACAGAAACACAGAGATACGACGTGGACGCAGCGCTAACTTCCAACAAAAGATTTATTTACGAAGCAGTCACGTGAAAATATAGAAAAAAGCAAGCAACGCACGCAGGCGCATAAGTACGAGATAATTAATATTATAAACATCATGACACATGTAAAAGACGTGCAGCCAACGATAACATGTCAGTACAAAGGAATCTGTACAAGACCACTAGATCATGTCGACGCAACCATCCTCCTCAGGTCACCCCTCCTATCACTTTTAAAAAATCAAATTCCTTTCTTGTCAGCTCAACTGACGGCGCACTCACGCCATTCCTGATGGAATACCAACATGCCCAGGCTAACGTTCTTGCTACCTACTACTACTACGACAACTACAGAGGAAGGACAGACCCACATCCTTAGGAGCTTCGCCCCTAAAACGAGCCCTTAAGTTTCCACTTCTTTTGCTTAACCTTACCGTTGGTTATTCCAAACAAGGAAGCACTTCAGGAGACAACTGAAGCTTGAAGAGATGAAAAATTATTGAACACGGTGTGTCGCTAGAGCCTACGCTTCGATTAGCGCTTTTGCCTTCTGTAAGGCTGCAGCCTTGAAGAAAGCGGCAAGACGGCTGGTGGAAAGCGTCGGCTCCAGCGATTCCCCATATTCCAAGGCTCTTTTCATCTCTTACGGTTCTGAGATTGTTGTGATGTAAGCCTCAACACACCATTCGATAGATAGAAATATCGATGGCCCAAAGAAACAAACAAAAAGACGCCGTACAGAAATTTACCCGTGGCACCATTAGGGAGCGCGAATATAAAAATCACCATTCCTGATTGGCACCTCGCAACAGGTCAAACATGCGGGACGATCCTGCGGAGGGGCGCGTTGCGTAACTCGTGACGTCATCAGCTTCTGTCTCCGTTCGCGTATTTCGTTGTTCTCTACGCGTCCGGCTATTTATAGTCCATAACTATATGTACTCGGGTATAGGGTTATTTTCCCAATCTATGCGCAGCTTACGCGGTTGTGTGTTGTAAGGGTGTATACGAAGCTTCTCGTGCCTTTCTTTCTTTCTTTCTTTCTTTCTTTCTTTCTTTCTTTCTTTCTTTCTTTCTTTCTTTCTTTCTTTCTTTCTTTCTTTCTTTCTTTCTTTCTTTCTTTCTTTCTTTCTTTCTTCCTCTTCGCATCTTTATTGCCCTCATCCCATTCCCCTGCAGGCGGTGAGCCTTGATCCCAACTATAGCCTCTCCTCCTACTACTCCTGGGCTTTCTTTCTTTCTTTCTTTCTTTCTTTCTTTCTTTCTTTCTTTCTTTCTTTCTTTCTTTCTTTCTTTCTTTCTTTCTTTCTTTCTTTCTTTCTTTCTTTCTTTCTTTCTTTCTTTCATTTTCGCGTATACCTGAACATGGATGCGCTTACCCTGTGCCCGTTATTGAGTGCCCGTATTGTGTGGGCGTCGCGCGGTGGCGTTGTGAAATTTTCTACCGCGCGTTTCTTCGCGTTTTTGCTCGTATATAGCCTCACACTGTCTCTCATCCACGTGCTCCAGCGTGCTTATGTGTGTGCGCGCGCGTTCGTTCAAAGAGTCAACGCACGCCTACTCGCCTTCGCCGCCGTTTCGTCGATAGTGATTGATGTCCGTGAGTGCGTTATAAAGACAGCGCGCGTACGACGCGTGACGTTAAAGATAAAATAGTTTGACGGGTACGCGCGCTCCAGTGGTTTAGTCCGTCTCACTAAATCCGTGCAGTAGAGGGAATGGCTTCGGGCCTGTTTGGACGTAGAACAGCGCAGGAACGGTGTCCTGTGGTTTTTTAAATGCGGAACATTTCTTAGCGGACCAAAGACACATTGTCTGTCTGTCTGTCTGTCTGTCTGTCTGTCTGTCTGTCTGTCTGTCTGTCTGTCTGTCTGTCTGTCTGTCTGTCTGTCTGTCTGTCTGTCTGTCTGTCTGTATCTATCTGCCACAATACCACTCTCCTCTTCAACGCCTCAAGTTTGGAAACACCCTATCAGTTCGACGAAAAACGTGGCAGGTGGGGCATTAATTATTAATTAAGTACTTGTTTATTACGCGTCATATTGTTTTCTGCGCCCCCCACCCCCACCCGCCCGGATTCTTTTTTTTGCCGTCCTCGCTAGCTCTTTGACGACACTGCGGCCACCGAAGGACCGCGTTGGGCCTAACGGCAAAATATACCTCCAACGCACAACCAACCTTATCCCTGTATCATGTTTTCCTTCAAGTTTCTGTACTGTCTTCGTGCGTTATGAGGGCACAGTAATGGTAACAAAGTAAAAGATAACTTCAAGATTGATTTGGGAATACTAGCGTACTTTGTTTATCAAGCGCACTAAAAGCTCAAAACCGATGAGTAAAACGCGAGGTAAGGATGAATTTGGTGTGTGAAGCGCCTCAGATGGAACAAAACTGTCACAGGAGCTGTTTAGTTGATTGGCCGGGACAGTAGCGTAGCCAGAAATTTTTTTTCGGGGGGGGGGGGGGGTTCATCCATACTTTATGTTTGTTTGTGCGTGCGTTTGTATGTGTGTGTGCATATATACGAAAGCAAAACTGAAAAATTCTGGGGGGCTTGAACCCCCCCTTGGCTACGCCACTGGGCCGGGACGAAATAGTCAAAAGGAACGCACCGGCTGCGCCCGCTCTGTCCACTTCGAGCTTAGTTGGAGCTTCATTGACAGCACTGCTCCAACCGCATACCACGTTAAGCCTAACGACGAAGGCTCCTGCGCGAAAATGTACTTTTAAAAAATGGCAACAAGAATGCTTCCTCCGTGTTGCCGTGACAAGCGTATCATGAGCGGCACACAGGCTGCGCGGGCTTCTGTTCAAGCGTTGTTGATGCTTCGTCAACGACCCCTTTGTATAGGCAGTGGCCATGTTAGGCCTAACGACGGTGTATCTCGCAAAAATGAAAAGATGTGGTGGAGCAGGAACAATTTGGTCGCGTAGTGGTGACGAAATTGTCAAAAGGAGCTCAACAACTCTACGGGCTCTGACCTCTATTCAAGCGTAGTCGGGGCTTAATTGATGGCATTGCTTCCAGCGGGGATCGCGTTAGGCCTAACAACAATGGCGGCCTTTAGAAGAAGATGCAACAAGAGCGGTTCGACGGTGTTGCCGCGACAACGGAGGCATCACAAGAGGCACACCAGCTGCACGGGCTCCTGTTCGAGGGCTGTCGGTGCTTCGTCGATGACACTTTTCTATAATAGCGGCCATGTTAGGCCTAACGACGGATGAGCCCGCAAAAGAACAAGCAGACATGCTACCACGAGGTGGGTTCGGTCGCGTAGCGGTGGCGAAATTGTCAAAAGGAGCACACCAGCTGTGTACGGGCCCGGTCCTATTCAAACTTTTAGTCAGCGCTCAATTGAAGACCCCGCTCCTAGCAGCGACCATGTTAGGCTTAACGACGAAGTTGGCCGTGAGAAAAAGAAAGCGGGCAACAAGAGTTCTCGACCGCGTTACTTCGACAACGAAGGTTGTCAGACGAGGCACGTACAGCAGCTGCACAGGCTCCCTTTCAAGCCTTGTCGGCGCTTAATTGATAACACTTCTCCGTAAATGCTGCCATGTTAGGCCTAACAACGGAGGAGCAGCGTGCTCGCGAGTATTAAAACGAGAAAGAAATATGGCACCAGAATGGTCCGGCCGCGTTTGCCACGATGAAGGCGTGAAAACAAAAATCGAGTGCTTGCACAAGCTATTAATACGAGCCGCCCGCACGGTCATGCTGGCGAAATGTACGGGGGCTTAGATCGAACGCGCCTATACAAGCGGAGGCTTCTGGGAAAAAAATGGAGTGTGCTGAGCCGCGGGTAATTATCCCTGATCCGTACGGGGGCGCTCGCGTTGGCGGCGTTCTTTTGTCTTCAAGACGCGCGATTGTTAGCTCAAGCGCCGCAACAGTCAGGCGTGCCTTTTAGGTGAACGCGGAGCTTACAGCGATCTCTTGAGGTGCGCGCTGGAAACAATACAGTACTGCACCCTGTGTACCCTTTGTATTAGATATTTTCCTAACCCTTTTGACGCCAGACACTAAAGCGCTAGTATACGCTCTCGTGACGTCACTGACCTTCAGAGTGTTTTTCCTATACTATTGAATTAAATTGAATTAAAATTTATTCCGCAACAAGAACACGTTTCGAGGAGGGCAGGTAAAAGCTGTGAGAACAGCTTGAGTAGCCCTGACCCCCTATTACACAGACTAGCACAGAAGACGTGCGGCTAAGTACAACCAAAATAAAAGAAGAGTATGTTTCACAATGTGCTTTAAAAAAATGAGATTACAATGCAGGCATAAAAAAATTGTAGTCGCCAGATCACATCATTACGCAAACACTAATCGCAGTTGTTTTGGTGATATTCTAGATATGTCAATGTTATGTTCCCTAGTTATGCGGTTTACAAGTGGGACACTAAAGTAAGACAATGAATGCGTTTAAGATTAAAGTGCTCTCTGAGAACTCTAATGTCGTTAATTTCGCCATCATCAGTTTATTAATATAGGAGAAAATGAAGGACGAAATACGATTTTTTTAAATTTTCGTGCCGCGTTACGTCGCGAATTTCAAGTTGTACTTTTTTTTGTATTTTGGCGATATTGGCTCAGCGAAATTTGCTGAAAATTGTTATGTTAGTACTATGGCCCGCTCAGATGCAATTTTTACCGATTAGAAGCTGTAGGGCCCTTCTACACGCTTTCAAAATCTATGACTCACGGCGTTTGGCGCAGGAATTTCAAGGTTACGTCGAGACCAGCTTATTTTTTTTTTATTGCATGTTTTCTCGCTTATCAAGCGTCATCTAGCGGCAAGCGTGGTGGTTTAGGAATCGGGAAAGGGTAATTTACCAGTAATATCAAAATTGTTTTTCTTTTTAGTGTTCTTTTCATTCGTTCATGCCTCAGAAATATTTCTTTAAACCGGCTTAGTTCAACGGGGGGACTTTGTTCGAAAAACTATCCAGCCGGATCTATAACATCAGTAATACGTTCTGTCAGGCTAGTTGGTTCATTGCTGATAAGGTGTCAAAGTAACTTTCTTTAGTGCTTAGGGCACATTGACCTAGTAAAAATGGCAGTGCTCAGAGTTGCTACGCCAAGTCAGTGGGTCCCTTAAAAGCTCAATTTGATACATTTTTACCGGTAAAAAAAAAAATCTGTAGGCTCCAGCACGCCACTTTAAAATGCACCACGTCACGACGAGTTTGGGCGGAGATCCCTAAGAATGGCATTTTGTTGCGGCAAATGCGATGCTTTTAGTATTGGGAAAAGCTAATTGTCTGATACGAGAGCAATATTTTCTCTCTCTCTCTCTTTTTTATAAGTGTTACTTAAGGAGAACGATCAAATTTGCCCTTCGAAGCTTTCTTTTGGAGTGTTTGGATATCTTGCTCATTCGTCAAGTTAGTCGGGTGGTCAGTTGAACGAGAGGTGAATTATATGTGAAAACTTTGGAAAGACGCCGGCCGAGGTGAAAACAACGTATTTATTTACTTTGACGTCTCGGCTCCCGCACCGGAGCCTTGCTCACAAACTGATGCTCACAAAGTGAGAAGTCGAACGTCAAATGTCTATTAACCTTGGTCGGCGTCTTTCAAATTTTTCACCAATGATTCATCCCGACCAGACGAGGTTTCGTCATACCCTCGGCTTCGATGATCGATCGTTGAAATAACGACAGTGAAGCTTTTGGTAAAGTTCTTTATCGGCTTAAACTGATCGATTGTTCATCTTTTCGCGTCCCTTTAAGGGCATTAACCTTTGTTTGTTCTCGTCGATCGAAAGAGCAGATACTCAAGACAAGTCAGTTCAGAGCGACAACTCAATTGAGGTCCGCTAGCTTCTAGTAAAGACGAAACAAATGAAGATCTTTGTTTGTTGTTGTTGTTGGTGCTGTTGTTGTCGTTGTTGTTGTTGTTGTTGTTGTTGTTGCTGCTGCTGTTGTTGTTGTTGGCATGTCAACAGTGGGGGGCAGCGACATTTTCCCACCTCTGACCGTTAATATAACTGTCGGGAGTTTAACGGGCCTAGAGCCACGATATGATTATGAGCCACGTCGTAGTGGAGGGCTCCGAAAATTTCGCCCATCTGATGTTATTTAACGTTCACTGACATCTCGCAGCACACACGCCTCTAGCACTTCACCTCCACCCAAATGCAACCGCCGCGGCCGGGTATCGAACCCGCGACCTTCGGGTCTGCAGCGTAATCACTGTACCACCGAGGCGGACCATTGGATACCTCGTTTGGACATCTTGGGCAGTGTGGTCAACAATTGTTCAATAAACGACAACAAAGCTTTTCGTTAAGTTTGTTCAATCAATCAATCAATCAATCAATCAATCAATCAATCAATCAATCAATCAATCAATCAATCAATCAATCAATCAATCAATCAATCAAATGAAGTTTTATTTCTCCACGAGAAATATGGTGGTGACGGTAAGAAAAAGTCCGCAGAATCTGCAGCTAGACAAGGCTCCGGCCCCCTAAAAACTCCAGCAGCACATGAGCAGAGTGCAAGATGCAATTGCGAAGGAACTACAGCATATATAAAATGTGGGTGCTTTAATGGAGTGAAAAAAAAAGTAACCGAATTTAGTAAAGATAAAGTTCTCTGTGAGTTTAAACTTGATTGATTGTTCGTCTTTGGTGTCCGTTTAAGGGCATTAACCTTCTCTAGATTGGTAAAAGAGTGAACCCTCAAGACAATCAGTTCAGATCGACAATTCAATTCGAGTCCTCTAGCTTCTAACAAAAAAAATCGAAACGAAAAGAAAATGTTTGTTTATCTGCTGTCCCTGTTGTTGACATATCAGCAGAGGGGGGGTCGGCGACATTGTCCTCCTCTCCCAGTCGGGCGTCGTCAGTCTTTCGGCTAACGAACCGCACTTATCGGGCGAAATTCGCCGCTGTTCTTTTTGCCGGAGCCGCATCCGCAGGCGTGATTGCGCGTGACCTCAAGAGACTTCTCGGTCCCGTGGTCGACCACTTGTAGACCTCTCGAAGATGTCGTTCACTCCTGGCTCCGGCGCGTGGAGGAGGGAGGATAAGACTCGAACTCAAGTGCTCCTCGATCCTAATAAGGAGGCTGAAGACACACACACAAAAAAAAAGACAACTATTCAGGGACAGTTGTTCGGGCGGGGACATTCTTTGGTCCGCGCCAATCTTTGAGAAGAGTGCTTGACTGGCGTGTGTAGGCATTTTTGTTTGTAGTGGCTTGTCGACGGGCGTTAATTGTATTAAAGAGACGCTAGAGTGAAACTATAAGTCAGTTTGGACAGATAAAGTATAGTTTTGTGAACTCATTTCACGCGAATGTAGCCATGAAGGGTTCATTATCAGAAGGGGGAGTTCAAGGTCCAAGGTCAGAAAGGAGGCTGTACGACGGTCGAAACATCAGCGAACGCCATTGGCGCAACCAGGCATTTCTGATGACGTCATAACGACGCCACAGACTTTTACGATTCGTGACGTCATCACATCATGATTGCTTTGCATCACTTCCTGTTGACGCTTTGCATCACTTCCTGTTGACGCCAACCCAGCCGGCGCGAACGGTACTTCTTGCGTTTTCTGAGTCAACCTAAGGCTTTTGACATGACGGTTTCGGTCCATCGCTTCCTCTCGTGCTTCATGGCCGACAGTCGGCACTCGTCTTCGATTGCCTCCCGAAGGATAGACAAGAGAGGCCCTTGCCGGGACGGTTGCTTATCGGTCGGGGCATTGTTTGGTGACCCCGCTGTTTGTGTCCACGGGGCTGGCTGACTGCGTGCTTGGGATTCCGCAACGATTAAGCGTAACGTCACTGTCCTCCCCGCGTACCGTAGACACCATCCTTGGGCGCGTCGCGAAACTGTAAGAACTGCGACTCCACCGTGTATTGTTGGACGGGAATCGTTGGCCACGTGGGTGCTAGGAGCAACCGCTTGTCCGCAGACGTCGTCGACTAATTAGGGTCTTTTAGCAAGTTACGGAAATACGGTACGCATATACGGTACGGTATTACCGTAGCGCTCCTCCTTTACCGGTCGTCGACCTTTTGCCGGTGAAGGCGCCCCAACACAAAAGCTTTTTCAAGAATTACTCTGGGGCTGTCAAGCCTCATTGTTGCCTGTCAGTCTACGCATTGTTAACGAGACAGCCTGTCGTTTCGGGGGACGGACTGTCACTGGAACGGGGAGTGACAAAAGCACAACGAGCGGGAAAGGAGGAGTGCTACCGTACTGCCTTACCGTATTTGCGTACCGTATTTCCGTAAGTTGCTAAATGACCCTACTGTCGAGTGCCCCTCGCTGACACGGAGTCAAAGAACACCTGACAGCTATAGCTTTCGGTCGGTGATGATAACAACAACGCAAACAATAACAACAACACAGGAACAGCAACAACATCATGGACAACAACAACAACAACGAGAGCAAAACCAACAACAGAACCACCACGACTTCCCCAAAGAGCAACAACGACAACTATGTGAGCGGCAGTGGTTTCGCCTGTGTGATTTTCTGGCGACGAGCTGGCCAAAAGCTTGTACCGCAGCCGTCGACTAGTCGTGCTTCTTCGATGAGCCTGGGAGCCTGGCATAACAGACAGATTTCGTGTGGTTAAACAACTACAGCAACGCTAGCCACGGTCTCAACAACGACAGTTCGCCTGTGCGATCGTTTGAACATCCTCGATGGATGAGCTCTTACATCATGACAAACGCTTGTATTGTGGCCACATGACCTTGACGAGCAGGGGCGAGGCATTCATAAAGTGCTCTTGGTGATTCGTTGGCGGACACAGGCATAGCTAATCGACGTGCCCATTTTTTAAAATTATGTACCTAATTGACTTCCGTATAGTCGGCACTACTGTTTGTCTTTACATTCATCATAATCTTCATAATTATCACCAACACTGGAATAGCAGCCTTGTCTTTGTCTGCGAAGCACAAAACACTTGGGTGGCCACTGCGGCGCTTCTTCGTGCAGACAGCCGAAACAGTTTTTTGCGCCTCTTTATAGTTTCAAGAGAGAAACAGATATGCACCACACATCGCACGCAGACATTAAGCTGTCTGCTCGCTTATTTCAGAATACTTGCCGATTTTTCTGACCAGATTCCGCTTTGGCGCGACCTTCATTCAAATGTCGTCACTTCCCTGTCACGTGTCATGCCTGTGTGCCGCAGCTCTTGGCGCGCGCCGGGCGCGATCAGTTTCGATTTTGCCCGTCAAATTCGATGATGAATAATCTCGAACTACGTGCAACCTTTGCGATTTCTAAAAAAAAAATAGGTATGCCATAAATTGGCAGTCACTACAGCTTTGTAAT
The DNA here is from genome assembly GCA_030522465.1 of Rhipicephalus appendiculatus. Classification (NCBI taxonomy): domain Eukaryota; kingdom Metazoa; phylum Arthropoda; class Arachnida; order Ixodida; family Ixodidae; genus Rhipicephalus; species Rhipicephalus appendiculatus. The sequence continues at coordinate 72,298 of JALIZH010011197.1, forward strand.
GTAGCACTCGCCCTCAAGTCAGTAATTAAAAAAGCTGAATTAAGGAATTTTTGTTAAATATACGCAACAGTGTCATGCTAACTGCGGCAAAGTATTTCCGCCTCGACGTATAAAGGGTATAAAGGGCAGTGAGACTTTTACAGCGAAAGCTGTTATGAGATCACAACAAGGGCCGGTTCTGGCGCCGTAGATCACAGCAAGGTCCGCCGCCGCCGCCGGTGTCCGTAACCACTATTGAGTGAATGAGAAGAAAACTAAATAAATATACATACCGAGGACAGAATGGGAATCGAACCCGGGCCCTCTGCGGGGCAGCCCAGTACTCTACCACTGATCTACGCCGTTGCCTGAAGCTCCGTTGCAAACTGACCCTATGCAGGCTTCATGTCGGGTAAGGAATCGCGTTAACGTGTGTTGTAAAGCGTTTTAGAACAGTAACGTAACGACCAGGCGTCACGCAATGCGAATTGCGTAACGAGTGGGTCGTTGAATGCTCCAACCCATTACAAAAGCCTCAGGCATAATTCTTCATCGTCGTCAGCCACAGCCTCAACAAAAGTGCACATAATGTCTTTCAAGTGTGTAGCGGGTACCGCGCTTTTCCGAAGAATGGCGAATAATGTCATAGTGGACGCTTCCCCACTACACAAAAGTTATGATTTATGGCGTTGTGGGTACCATGCAAGTGTGTTCTTAGGTTGCCCCAAGAGTGTTTAAAAAAGTGTAGAAATGCCGCTCTTCCAACTTTAGCTGTGACTGTCCTGCGCTTTCCGCGCAGGCCTGGCGGTTGATTGTTTATTTGGAATTGCGCATAAAACGAACTTCTTTTGATTGAAAAACGCAAGTACGCACAAGTGCTGACAGGGGTGTCTTGTGGACCGCTTTAACGATTCTCCATCTTTTGTGTAAACGTCAGCAGTCAGACTTAAGTTGTTAGCTCAGCGCTCGCTCGTACACCGCTTTGGTGTTGCGTCTATGTTTCACTGATGTTGCCGCCTCGGCAGATTTTCTAGCAGACGCGTTCTCGAAATCTGCGTTTGCAGACGCTCTTACGAAAAACATTCCCGACTGTCGTAACGCCGCGCGGCTGCTTTCGGTAATTGTTCCCCTTTAAAACTGAAACACAAATGTGATGTCTCAGCTCGTACGTTCAGGACGGGGTTTTCCTTAAGTGCTTATAGTTGTAATTCTGATTTGACTTTGCTTTTGGGGACAAAGCACAGTGAAAAAAAAAAAAAAAGAACGTCTCTTATTGGATCTACAACGGCCCCCCGTTAGGGGGTCCTGTCAGTAACTCCTCAGGATCAATTAAAGTTCACTATCTATCTATCTATCTATCTATCTATCTATCTATCTATCTATCTATCTATCTATCTATCTATCTATCTATCTATCTATCTATCTATCTATCTATCTATCTATCTGTCTGTCTGTCTGTCTGTCTGTCTGTCTGTCTGTCTGTCTGTCTGTCTGTCTATCTATCTATCTATCTATCTATCTATCTATCTATCTATCTATCTATCTATCTATCTATCTATCTATCTATCTATCTATCTATCTATCTGTCTGTCTGTCTGTCTGTCTGTCTGTTTATCTATCTGTCTGTCTGTCTGTCTGTCTCTATCTGTCTGTCTGTCTGTCTTTCTATCTGTCTATCTATCTGTCTATCTATCTGTCTTTCTGTCTATCTATCTATCTATCTATCTATCTGTCTGTCTGTCTATCTATCTATCTGTCTGTCTGTCTGTCTGTCTGTCTGTCTGTCTGTCTTACTGGATCTAGTGGATGTTGAGCGCATTCTTAGTTATATCCGGTATTTCGCTGTAAATTCAATTGGGTGTGTTGGTGTTCTTTAAATTCTCTTTTTCAATCGCACGTGGTATCTTGTATTCCTATGCCCCGGGTGTTGGTTTTATACAGGTAGGCCTTTTCCACAGTTTTCACTGCAGGTGGTTATAGACCAATAGTGATACGACTGTTAGGAGAGAGAGCGAGTGTATTGTGTTGCGTTTCCCTCCCCTCCCTCCCTCCCTCCCTCCCTCCCTCCCTCTCTCTCTCTCTCTCTCTCTATATATATATATATATATATATATATATATATATATATATATATATACCTCTTTAACTTTGAAGTTCTCCCATTCCCTTTCCCCAGGGCAGGGCTGCATAGCAGTTCTTCAAGACTGATTAACATGTATCTCTGCCTTTTTCTCTCTCTCTCTCCTCCTCCTTCATACTTTGTGCCTCCCCCCTGAAAGTGCATCACCTTGACGTACATCTATTGTTACTGCGTTTTTATCTATAAACTGGAATGATAATTAAGGAGTGCCGACGTGGTATTGTATGAATTCGATGCTGAAAAAACAACAACAAAAAAAACAAGTGCCTCAATCAAACAAGACCGCGTCGTTTGCAGAAGATGTATGGCTATTTATTTATTTATTCATTTATTTATTAAATTACTTATTTATTAAATTATTTTAGTTGATATTTTATGGAGCCTGTTGCAAAGAGGCACGCGAATATTGGTCGAAAATGTCTGACGCACCGAAAAGGCGACTCTTACTTTGTAATTCCGATTGAACTGAAAGGTTTCTAAAGCGAACTTTGTATTTTAACCACGGTGTCATTTTTCGTGCTTGAGAAAAGAAAGAAAAAGAAAACAGAAAGAGACAGGGAACAGTAGAACGTTTCCTTTTGTGCGGTTTTTCTCTCGTGAAAGTCTGCGCACCCTTGGAAGCAACCTGCTCCAAACTAAAGTGAGTATCGATTCAGGAATAAAAAAAAGAAAAACATAAATAAGCAATTAAGACACGCGCTAATTGTGTATAGTGTGTCGCGTTTCGTTGAGCGAATTAAGACAGTCTCGCACTGTTTCAAAAGTCGCTGTAATACAATTTCTCTTCTTAGTTCCCTTTGCACTTCGCCGCTGTTAATCACACTGTTTGCCGAACACAACGCACCGAGAGTCGTGTTTACAGACGCGCTCGAAACAGATATACCGAAAGTTGTAAGAACTTCCATTCGCGACTTACTGACCTTTTTTCTCGTTTTTTTTTTTCCTTCGCGTTTTGTGTACACTTTGTCTACGTGTATAGTTGAATTAGCGGGCGTCATTTTCGCAAGGACGCGTTTTTTTTTTCCCCTAGAATATTGGCGTAATGTAATTTGCCTTTCTTACAAGCCTGCGTTTTATTCCTTAAGTGTTGTGTACTTAACCTCCGTAGTAAAGGTTAGCGATTATAAGGCGTCGCGTGGCTAGCTCAGCTCGAAGTGACGGCGGCCTCATTCGGATGCGGAGCATGCATCGACTCAGGAGAAAAAGATGGCGGCTTTCGCCTTCAAATCGCCTTAGACTAACGATAAAGGAACATTCGTGAGTTTTCCCATATGAGTATGGACTCGTAGTAGTACACGGCTGGTCAAAAGTTCCCAGGGCACTATCCCATGTATTCCTATGGTAGCATGGCCTGGAAACTTTTGACCCCCCCCCCCCCCCGTACAGCCAAGTTGTTAACGCTCGCGGTGAAACGTCGCTGCTTCGCAAAATCACCTCTGCGCCGTTGCCTAGCAACAGTCCAGTTGCAGTTGCCTGCGCACTGCCTGGGTTGAACCTCGCCTAGCCGCGCATGCGCCGAGGAGCAGCCGCCTCCAAGCCACGCCCATCGACGGAGACAGTCCGCGCAGCCGCCGCGCCGAGATCCGCCACAGCTGTGACGTCAGCAAAACCGCGCATGGCCGCCGTGAAGTCATTATAGCCGCGCGGTAGCTAGTATCAGCCAAGCAAAGACCTATGTAGCGTCAGCCAAGAAGGCTATACTCTAGGCCACTAAGATCGAACAGTTTCGCCGTTTCTTAAGCATTACACGGCTAGCGTAAACTTCTTGATTTTTCTTGTTTATATATTTATTTATATTTATTTATTTATGAACAGCGAATCCGTTTAGCAAATCATTCAATGTATCTCGTATCAGGGAACTATCATCATCATAATCGGGCATGTGCCGCAAAAATTGTGTAAATCCTACGACTTACCGTTGGTCCACCAAATATGAGGACGGCGACAGTTAGCCCAACAAATGGCTGCGAAGCCTTTGAGCCATAATCAGAGCATCGCAGTACTTGCCAAAGACTAGTACCGCGGGTGGGGAACCGAGGACGAAAAGGTAAAGGTGGAGACCAAACTTGCTACAACCTCGCCAGAGTCAAGTTCAAGCCAAGTTCAACCTCGCTACAGCCATGCTCTGCCTAAAGATACAGCGATAAATAAGCATGAGAGCGATCCGCTTCGCTGTGTATCAAGCTTGGCTATAGTCTAGTTAACCTCCCTACCTTTCCTATATTTCTTCTCTCTCTCTTTGTGCGACTTAGTGCAAGATATGAACCATTATTTATTTATTTATTTATTTATTTATTTATTTATTTATTTATTTATTTAAAGTCGCGATAGCGCTATAAGGAGCACATTTCGCAGGAAAATGGCCGCTGCGGCCGCGACAAGCGCGCTTCCGCAGCAGCCATTGGTGACACGGCTATAGAGTTACCGTATATGCTGTGCTATACTGTATATGCTACGCTACAGCGTATGCTGCATGGTTATTGTATATGCTACTTGCGGTGGCATTTACAGTAAGTATGGACCCGGCGACCGCTGTTGTTTGTTGGACTGTACGCGCAGCGATCCGCTGTATATATACACACGCTGACTACCTAAGATTGGTAGCTGACCCGAAGGTCGCGGGTTCGATCCCAGCCGCGGCGGTGGCATTTCGATGTAGGTGAAACGCTGAAGGCCCATTTATACTGTGTGGTATCGGTGCGCGTTAGAGAACATCGGATGGCCTTCACTACGTCGTCCCGCACAATAATACCGTGGTTTGGGGAGGTGAAACCCCGGATATTATTACTGTTATTATTAGAACCTAAAACATGCGAGCGCCGTTGACAGCCATCGTTGACCTTGGCGCAAAGAATATTTGTACGTGTGTTTAGAAAAAAGTTTATTTCGTCATAGGATGCTACTAACTCCCTTGGGTACAATATGTCTATACAATAAAGGCAGTGCCACAGGCTTGTCTAACCCTCACAGTTCAGTAGCGTTTGCTTATATTTGCGACATCGTAAATCTCTCAGCTAGTTGACTTAATCATGCAGACACACCCTAGTGTTACTGGTTTTAAAATGCAAACTTTTACTTCCTGGTCAATTTCATCAGTGATTGTGACATCGCTGCTGAGCCAAACATGATGTTTTAGGCGTTAACGACGAACTTTTAACTGCTCATTGCAGTTGAAAGTTTCCAATGTACGTAGTGTTCACGTTAGCCGAGAAAAAAAAAACTAATTGCGGTTTGAGCGGAAACCAGCTAGTGCGACTGTCCTTCGCGTGTGAAGGGCAGGCGCGCTGTATTCTTTTGGAGGAACTTCTTTTTTAAGGCGAAAGCCTTTTATGTCTCATGCTCACGTCCTGCCGGTGTCCGTCCGTCCGGTGTCCATCCGTCCGGTGTCCGTCCGGCGTCCGTCCGTCCGTCCGGCGGTAGTGCTGGTGGTGTGCGTCCTGACCACCCTTACTGCACATGCGCAAACCCTCCCCACGCACCTCCTCTCCTGCGCTTCCCCCTCTCTCTCCTCTAGGTATCCCTCCCGCCCGCGCCGTTTACACACCCATTGCGCATGCGCCTCCTCCCCCCTCTAGGCATCCCTCCCGCGGCGCTTACACCCCCATAGCGCATGCGCGTCCCCTGCCCCTCCCTCTCCTCTCCCCACGCTTCCCCCTCTCTCTCCTCTAGGCATCCCTCCCCGCGGCGTCTACACCCTCACTGCGCATGCGCGTCCCCTCCCCCCATCTCTCTCCTCTAGGCATCCCCCCCCGCGGCAACCACACCCCCAATGCGCACGCGTCCCCTCCCCCCTCTCTCCTCTCCTACGCTCCCCCTCTCGCCACGCAACGCCGACGCAGGCAGCGTCTGCTAGCGAGTTTCTTGGTTGGAAAAACCGACTGCTCGCGCTGCACAACCGTTCACTGGCCACCCCGTATATATGGCAATGGATCTTGACCTGCAAGGTGGTGCCGGTGGGAGATTTCTCCTGTGCGTTGTCGAACGATGAAATATTCGCAGCGTGCGCGTTAACTAAAAGCGGACTGCGGGTCTCTGTGTCCAGTCCGAGTCTTCTGTCTCTCATTGCCTAGCAGCGGATTGGGACGTTCCAGTAGGAAACCCCCGTCCATCACTGCGTGCTTTGCGCCCCCCAGGTTTCTCTCCTGTGCAACGCTGCGATGAGCGCCAGCGTCAACGCCGCCGCCAGTGTGCGCGTTAGCGCCTAACTGCTTCGCATCTACACATGGTTCCCTTTAGCGGTGGATGGTGTAATCTTTAAGGCGAAAGCCTTTAATGTCTCATGCTTACGTCCGTCCGGTGTCCGTCCGACCTTCGTCCGGCGTCCGTCTGTCTGTCTGTCTGTCTGTCTGTCTGTCTGTTCGTCCGTCCGTCCATCCATCCGTCTGTCCGTCCGTCCGTCCGTCCGTCCGTTCATCCGTCCATGTCCGTCCGTCCGTCCATCCGAGCTCTGGCACGGAGCCAGGTGGCCGCCGGGATGCGCAGACGGACGCCGGTCGCGTCGGACTCTATAGCGCTCGCGCTTTGCTTGCGTAGCGTTGCTGTGCCAAGAGTTTGCAATCATTCTGACCGACGCCGTCTCAATGGACCCAGGCGTTCACGGAATACACTTTCCAATTTACAAAGGGTCCGTCAACTTAAGAGCTGGAACGCGGATGGCGTTTGCACGATGCGCAAAGCGCGAGAAAATACTAACGCATGCGAACGGAGGAAGATGAGTCTCGCGTCTCGCTGCGATTCGCGGTAAAAAATTAAAGAAGAAAACACGCACCCATTAGGTTTGTGTCTTATGCCACTGAGAGTGTAAAAGAAAAATGACATGGCATAATCAGTGGAATGGCCACGCTTTTCGCCGAACACACTTTGGAATGTACAAAGTGTCCTTCAATTTTTTAGATGTGAAGCATCGGGGTTCAATCCGGTGGTGCGGCGTGACCACCCTTACTGCGCATGCGCGAACCCTTAAAAAAATAATAAAAAAACCTCCTCTCCCCCCTCTCTCTCCTCTAGGCATCCCTTCCCGCAGCGACCACACCCTCACTGCGTATGCGCGTCCCCTCCTCTCTCCCCTCCTACGCTCCCCCTTCTCTCCTCTCCCCTCCTCTCTTCGCCCCTCCTACGGGCTCCTCCCCTTCTCTCCTCTAGGCATCTCGAAAAAGCAATACAGAAACTGATCCATAACCGCTTGGGCCAAGCTCTCAAAGATCGGTGAATCGGTGATCGGTTGGGATCGGTGAATCGGTTCGCGCAAGCGACCGCGTGTTTCCGCTGTTTACCGCGGGTAGTATTTAGTTTTTCGAGCTTTTTTTTAGTGCTGGCCAGAGCGATGGAACGAGCTCGGAGGAACTACGCTAACGAGAACGCGAGGCTAGCAGCCCATCGCCTGAACCAAACCGTAGAATAAGTGCTGCTGTATGTCATCCAAAACACTTCTCTAGGCATCTCTTACCGCGGCGTCCACACTCCCACTGCGCATGCGCTTTCCCCCCCTCCCCCCCCTCTTCTCTCCTCTCCTACGCTCCCCCCCTCTCGCCTCGCGACGCCCACGCAGGCAGCGTCTGCTAGGGAGTTTCTTGGTTGAAAAAACCGACTGCTCGCGCTGCACAACCGTTCACTGGCCACCCCGTATATATGGCACTGGATCTTGAACTCCAAGGTGGTGCCGGTGGGAGATTTCTGCTGTGCGTTGTTGAACAATAAAAATTCGCAGCGTGCGCGTTAGCTAAAAGCGGACTTCGGGTCTCTGTGTCCAGTCGGAGTCTTCTGTCTCTCATTGCCCAGCAGCGATTGGCATGTTCCAGTAGGAAACACCGGTCCATCACTGCGTGCTTTGCGCCTCCCCAGGTTTCTCTCCTGCGCAACGCTGCGATGAGCGCCAGCGTCAACGCCGCCGCCAGTGTAAGCGTTAGCGCCCGCTGCTTCACATCTACACATGGTTCCCTTTAGCGGGAGATGGTGTAATTTTTTTTTCATTTTTTGCTTAGGTTGCAACCGTGTATAACATATCCGCTGAAAAACAAAAGAAATGCACAGTTTCAAGTAAGCGTCTTTTCTGTCCAGTCCCACTCCACCCCCCCCCCCCCCCGCCCTAAACTTCTTCGCGAGATGCGAAACTTCGCTCGCGAACAAGCGTTGGTAAATTATTGAGCGTTATCAGCTATTTACGACGCGCAGAGCCGCGTAAAGTTCTCCGCGCGGCTTTAAGAGCACCGGGAACTCCGTTTTGAAAAATGCAGTACGCACAAACACAAACGAAAAAAAAAAAACACTCCATTCAAAGTCGGAACTTCTGAAGTATGTGAACGCGATCGAAAACTCCTTTATCCGGGAATTTCGCGTGACTCCTTCAATAGCGTGCGAGCGCGTATCGAACGCCTATGGAACCTGGAGGACGTGCTAAATAAGGGAAGTGTATCAAAGCGCTCTGGCCCACTCGACGCTTGCAGGGAGCGTTCGATTATTTCTATGCCCTCTCTCCCCCCATCCCTCCTCTGGACTTCCACTTCAATCTGTACCCCTCTCCCCCCCTTGTACACCCCCCCCTTCCCCCCCAGCGCGGTCTCTTCGGCTGTTTGCCCTTATCGGAGGTATGAAACATTGATTCCGGCTACGCGTGCTGCCGGCCCACCTGCTTCCTGTACCTTCGATCATCTCCTGCCGAGGTATTTCTGGTCTCTCATCGGTGAGCATGGCGTTGTGAAATATGGACTTGAGTGGGAAAGGTGGGTGCGTTGCAGGTCGGCCGATATTCAATAATGGACCGATAAGCGGCGAAGGAAGCCGCAGTGCACAAATCTCGAAGCTGCACTTCCTGGTGTTGGAACTTACGTGGACGCGAAGACGTATGCTCGCGTGTATGGGGAGCGCGCTTGCGCGCTTAGCCGAGTTACTAGTTAGTTAGTGAGTTGGTTAAACTATGTATTGTTGGATCACCAGTTAGCCGAGAGGGCTTTGTGAGTTCGTGACGCCTCAAACATCGTTAACAAGAAGGGCGCGAAAGGGTTGATGTCTTCCTTTATTTGACAAAGTGGCGCCCCCTAGGGGCCATCGTCGTCTCCAGTAGGTAAGGTGTCTACTTCTTTACCGTTGGCTCATGTAAGTGGCTGGAGCTTGTTCGTGAATGAATAGCTCGATTTGTGGGGGCTGTTTTTACAGCAGAGTTGTTATGGTCGAGCTCTGCCGTGTGTCGCAGGTGGAAAATGATTATCTTCATGAACCGACTCGCGCTGAATGTCCGCCCAAGCGCTCAGTACAGACGGTGAACAAGAGAAGCAGCAACGTTCGGCCCCTAATGGGTTTTCACCGCCCTTGAGTTCCCTTGTTAAACTTTGTGAGAACTAACAGACAATGATGTCATGGAAAGTATAGGGAATATAGCGATGCCAAGGAAACTTGGGAGTGTTAGTCAGCGCCGCTAGTAACCATGGCTACTAGCGGCGCTGATAGTATAGTATAGTATAATATAGTATAGTATAGTATAGTATAGTATAGTGTAGTATAGTATATATAGTATATTAAGTTGTGGCAAAGAGACAAGTGAGAGGGTAAAAGCCTAGCCAAGTTAGGACGAGCTAGGTGCCCACCAGCTCTGCTGTGACCATAGGCGTGCGCACGAGGGGGGGCAGAGGGGGGCGCCCCCCCCCCCCTAGTTACCTAAGAGGAAAGGGCGTAAAGTCGGTTCTATGCATTCACTTCATAAGGGAGGGGGACGCTGCAAAGAACCTTCGCCCCCCCTTAAAGGGAACCCTGCGCACGCTTATGGCTGTGACCCAGCATAGGTGGTGGGCACCTAGCTGGAGAGCGCTGCACCTACAAAGGGGGTCACTGAGGTCGGAGCTCCTCTGACCTACACAACGTCAGCGTTCTGACGTTCGATCTGGAAATTGCGGCCTCTAAGGGGGGCCGTGGGCGATCCAAGCCGATTAGTGAAGCGCGAAAGACATTGGATGAAGAATCTCCAGCTGTTGCAGGGCAGTTTGGGCTGTCGGAGTATTTAGCTTATTTAAAAGCATCAGTATGGTGTCCAGAAGAGATCGAAGCATCGCAGCAATGTCCTGGTCTTCATCGGGCAAGTGATGGGGAACCAGCGCTGTCGTTGACAAGGTCAATGCCTGCTGCGACCGTTGGAGTCACTGTTGATTGCGCTGAGGCTTTGACTGTGGCTGTGGTTCTGGCTGTGGCTCTGGCTGCAGCTTTGGTAATGCCGGCCGTGCTTCAGTTTCCACGTGCTGTTTTCCTCCTGATTAAGAGCTGTACTGTACGTGTGAACACTCTTCTTTGGCCGGTCAATGCCTCCCTTGTTCGCAGTCCTTGAAAAAAAAAAAGAAAAAGACCGGTCTTAAAAAAGAAAGGACCGCGGGTAGAATTGATGTCTATAAAAACGCCCGCTGTTTATCGGGCACCTTGGACAATGCAGCGCTTTTAAGTCAGAAGAAAAATAGATCGCTCGGCTTAGCGACACCGCCGTTAAGCGAGGCTTCGCGATAACATTTCAAGTGCTCGCTTCCCCCTTTTTCTTATCTCCGTTATCATTTTAATGACCAGCTGACATCGTCTCCTCTTCATTGTCCGCAGCGCAGCGAGCGTTGCGTCGCACGCGCTTATCAATGTCGCGCGGAGCTCGCGACTGCTCTTAGCAGCGGTTACGGTGCTCGGCTGCTGACCCGAAGGTCGCGGGTTCGGTCGCGGCCGTGGCGGTCGCATTTCGATGGATGCGAAATGCTATAGAGGCCCGCGTACTGTGCGATGTCAGTGAACGCTAAAGAACACCAGACTGTCGAAATTTCCGGATCCCTTTACTACGGCATCTCTCATAATCATATCGTGGTTTTGTTACACAAACAAATCTCCACATATTATTATGATTATCACGACAAGTCTTTTAGTTGATCAATGTGTCTTCCGTATACCTATTCACACTCAGTTTTCAAATTATACACAACAGGGAAAATCTGGCGCCAGTGTCTATGGAAGGTGCAACGCATGACGCTTCTGCCAGAATGGGAATGATGGGTAGGACATGGATTTGGCCATAAGCGTGCGCAGGTTTCCCCTTCAGCGCCCCCCCCTCCCTATCACCCCCCCCTACCTCTTATGAGGCTGGCCTTGCGCCCCCCCCCCCCTTCTCGCCGCCACTGTAAGAATAGTTTCAACGAACATTGGTCATGTAACGACATGTAAGAATAGTTTCAACGAACATTGGTCTATTCTCAAGGTGCACTGAAGCGGACTTGGACCAGAGGCTGTGGCAGCAATGTAACACACCCCGCAAGAGTGACTGACTGTGTGTGTGCCGTGTTCTGCGCTGCCTTTCTCGCTCTATCTCTCTCTCTCTCTCTTTCATTTTTCATCTTTCGATCTCCCTCATCCTGTTCCCATGTATAGGGTAGCAAACCGGTTGTCCTAAACAGGTTAGCCTTCCTCCCCCTTTTTCCTTTACTGCATCTTCTTTCTCAACCACAATCGGTGACTTTATATGCGTGCCGACATTTTACCACGAAGAGTCTACCATACTCGTATTGACATCCTTCGTAAAGTGCTAGATGTTGCCAGGACAGCAGCCTCCGCGCTAGAAGACCGTTGATCTGACGTCAAGCTACGGTCTTTGGTGTCTGCAGGAGCCCCGCCAGGAGTCGGTGCCATGGGACCGGGCGGCGGGGTACCAGCGGCGCCGTCCAGGCTCCCGGTACCCCTCCTGCTTCTACTGCCGCCTCTGCTGCTCCTCCTCCTGCTGGCTCCATGCGTCTCGCTCATCCGGACCGACGATTCGTCGGCGGCCTCGAACCCTCCTTCCGCCACGCCGCCGTGGTCTCCATCGACGGTGGCGACGGCAGCGAACGCGTCCGCAAGGACCGCGGCCGATGACGTCGACAACTCCCTAGAACTGGCGTCGTCCAGGAGCCCGCACGCCCACGAAGACCCGGGTGGTCCCGGGACACGGGATTCGGCGAAGAGTGCTGATGTGACGGAGAACGCAGTAGGGAATGGACCAGGGGGCGCTGCACACCAGGTACGCACTCACGCTTAAAGGGGACCATCAACAGTTTTTGAGCATGGTCAGAAGCCTCTGCCGATCGGTAGCCGAGGCTCCTGAGAATACGCAAGGCGAACATTATAGCGCAGCACGTGGCCGGGAATTTACAATTAACAATCAAAGTCAGCTAAACATTGCCTCCCTCTTCTGTCGTCAAATGATGTCATGAACCCAAATGACCACACCATAAACCAAACGTCCGCGGCCATTGGCTGATTTCAGCATCGTGAGCTGCATAGTTAGCGCGGCCGCCGCGGGAGGCCGCCACGTCCTCGCGCTCGCTCGCAATCACACTGAAGGTAAGCCGCGTTCGAATAAAAAAGAGTGCTCAAGGTCATTACGCGCGCTGACCAATAAGCGTAGATTCTTGTGCCTTTGTCATCCCCCCCCCCCCCCCCCGCCCCCCGCTGCGTTGCTCTCAGCGCGATCGCTGGGACGAAAGAAGAGACAAAGGGTTTACAGCGTGCGACAAGCCCCTGTAACGGATTCTAAAGATGTTTGCAGCAACCGATTCATGAGGCAATAAACTCCATTAGTGAAGCACTGTTCGATAATTAGTTTGAAAAGTGCTGCAGGGCCCCTTTAAGTATAGTCGCAGCTATCCGGGAGGAAGTGATGTAGACAGCCTCGGCAACACGAACTCTCTGCGAAACCACACAACTGCTTTTAACAGCGGAGCTGTTAAGGGCCGGGGTTGACGACAGATGAGAGCGTCGCATGTCACGCTCCGTTTCCTGGAGACATCCGTAGATGGCGTAACTCCTTCTGTCGCGGACGAAGCGGTAGCCGCACAGTGAAAAAAAGGAAGGGTGGCTCGAGCCTGAATATGCGCCTAAAGTCACTGTAGCAGGGACGGGCGTGACAGGAGCTTCCACACATATTTTCCCGTGCATCTCTAGTGGACAGATAACATATTTGCAGACCCCCGCACAAAATCACAAAACAACACATAAAATCACGAGGGAAATACAGAAGTATGCAGCTCCGCTATTTCTGGATATTTCACACTGGGTAGAACTGTGGTAAGTATTCTTTTTTTTTTGTATTTTGCGTAACCGGTCACGCACGCACGCACGCACACACGCACACACACACACACACACACCGCTTCAGGAGCGTGAAAGGTAGAGTTCGTAGAACCGCGTACGCGGGAAGACGTTTCGCCTCCCGCTGGCGACTCTCTCGCTGCACCAAAATATGAGACCCCCGAAGCGCTCACTATCGGCGCTTGTAAGTGTCATGATGAAGTACTTTATAGAGGACTGTCTTTCTATTTCACCGTTCCAGCCCGCTCCGTCGAAGTCCTCTTTGTTGCCCGCGGGGGAGGCGGCGGACAACGCGACCGGCACGACGAACTCGAGCACGACAACAGTCGCGCCGGCGGAGCCCAAGACTCTCCTCGTCGCCTACCTGAGCAACGTGGCCGGCACGGACAACCTGCGCCGCCAGGGTCTGGTCGTGTCCGGCGCCATGACGTACGCCATCGAGCTGATCAACCGGAACCGGACCATACCGGGCTACCGGATGGAGATGATCTACCGCGACACCCGGGGCGATATGCTGCAGGGCACCAGGGCCGTGGTCGAGTGCCGGGATAAGGGCGCCAAGGCCTTCTTCGGTCCAGAGGACTCCTGCTACGTCGAGGCTGCGGTCGCCGCCTCGCTCAACCTGCCCATGATCTCATACGTGAGTGACCGCATGCGTTTGTTGCATCCATGCTCGCTTGCTTCTTCTTGGACCATCCTCAAGCACAATGACAATCATATGTCTGCGTTCACAAGGCAATCCTTACGCCTTGTTTCGTACGGAACATGTGTCGGCAACCTTTTAAGGCGGAGGACAGAGTTGCGTGAAGCCGAAACGGCTGTGATCGGACGGCGATTCGGGGAGTGGCAAGAGACTTTACGGGGGGGGGGGAGGGGGGGTGCGCTTTGGAGGCTGGGAGAAAAAATTCGGCGAATCGGCAATTATGTACAAAACTGGAATACAAATCATATTGATTTTCTGCCGCATGTCAGAAGGTTGCAATTAACAAACATAGGTTGTAATGCCAACTGGAAGCGATCTTTCTTTGTTCCTGTCTAACCCCTTTTGACGTCAAAACCGCCATGTTTGCCTTCAGAGAGGCAGCGATAAAGAAGGGGGAGGGGGGTTCTGAATTCCGGCCAGGGGCCGCAGGTTGCCGACCTCTGGCTTGGAACAATAATCTGCATACGACGACGTCGTGCAGGAAACACGTCTCACCGTGTTTTATGCATAGTGCGACGAAGGTGCTGCCAACGGCGGGGAAACACGAAAGTTCTCCGGGCATGGCACTAGGGATGCTGGCGAGAGTAAGAACCGCGAAGCGGCACATCGTAGATAAACTGGTCCCCCCTGTCATACGGACTAGCCACTGACACTGGATTTGTCTAAGTCTACTGGCTACATTTGGAAAGATTTCATCACGTAAATCCCAATGTATATCTAAATCGATGGCGGTACGAGTCAAAACCTGTGGAGGCACAGCAAACCTATGGAGGCACTGTCGCCTCGATAATTAAGATGCTGGGGAAGCCTTGCGAGGTCGTCCTCGCCCGAACTGGCTTGAAGATCCAACGGGGTCTCCTGAATCAAGCCGGGCGAGTAAAGACGGACACTCATGTGCTGGAATGGGGAATCTAACCTTGACATTTCCCTCTTCTATTTATTTATTTTTTTCTTCTCATCCGAAAACGTTGTATGGATGAGAAGAAGACACTGGCAAAGTATAGTGGTACATTTGGAACTCTGCCAATGGCCGTGCATATAACTACTTCCGGTGTCGGCGCACTAAATAGTGGATATAACACTGTTCATCAACGATAGCGACGTATCATTGCCTTCATTACCTATAGTTCACCTATCATAGCTTATACTTGCCTTCACTCAGTAATAAGCCATTCCTTTTTTTTTTTTACTTTCCGGCCCACATTTCCAACTTCGCAGATCGTTACGGCAACTACACCTACGAAAATTACCTGGAAGGAAATGTGGCGCTCTCATGCGAACCGCACCGTGCGTGGAACGACTTCCCGTCTTTCGTGCACGATTCCGTACGCGGAGCATAGCTCTTCGCTTATTGTTATAGCGCTTTTAACGCGCGCTAAGACAAAAAGAAAAAAAGATAAGCGAGGCACAGGTAGCATTAATTGAGAATGGCTTATGAATACCGGGCTACTTAACGTCACAAAAGACGACGTGAGAAACGAGAGATACGATATTTTTGTTGACTTGCCGGCGTGGTTCAAGGGTGAAGACAAGATTTCAAACAATTTGCTGTCACAAAAGGTTTCGCGAGCATTCTTTTTTTTTTTTGGTATACTTTAAAGGGCCCGTCAACAGGCTCCTACATTTTTTTTAACACCCCCCAAACAAGCTCGCTAATTCGTACAGTAGACCGCGACGATCACGTTTCCCGAATATTACAGCGCATCGCGCCGCGCAGACCCTCCGTTTCGAAAAACAATTTCCCGCGCTGCTTTCCTACACCTGACCAATCCTGCCTTGTACGCGCAGTGACGTCAAGTCGGCGATCGCCGACCTGACGTGGCACTGAGCTCGTCGATTGGTCTTTTGCCCTACGAAACGGCGCCTTGGCCCTTCGGTGATGCAGTTTCGGCCGCGCAGTACGCATTTTCATTTTCCTGTGCTGCCCTCTGCCGCTTTGTAGAGCCCGAGACTACCGGGAGAAGCGGTATTGCCAGAACGAAAGCCTCCGAGATAAAGAGGCGTCTCGCTACTTTACCGCTAGGGAAAGGGTCGTCTCTTCGCATCGCGCTTCCTCCCTGCGCCGCTGACACGTGCTCATGTGGGGGAAGCCCTGCTCGATCGTTGGCTGCGCGCCGATGACGTATCACTGACGTCGGGTCACGTTGCCGAAGTGGGCGGAGTCACGACGACGGGCTACGCCTCCCCCTTTCTACGGCGGAGAAGGGTGGAGAGGCCGCGCGAAAATTTGAAACCAGCTGAAACGGATGTTCTAACCCCTGTAACTTCCTTATTATTGCGCGTATTCGCAAAATTCTTGCGGCAGCATGTTCACATAGCAAAAGTGGACATATTTCTCTCTATAACAATTTTTGGACCTCGGGGTTGTTGACGGGCCCTTTAAGCTGCGGATTCTTTCGCGTACTTCTGCGTTTTACCACAGCCAATTGGCAGGTGCTCGAGTGTTCAGTTGGTGTCACTGTCCTCGACTGTACACGCAGCTTGTTTTTCCCGACTTCTTTGTGCTGCCTCCGGCAAAGATAAGGGAGTGCGCACAGCAAGAGTGTCACCGTAATTATAGCAAGACTACGTTTACACTGTCTACGGAGGGCACCGTGTGGTCGAGGGGTGACTGTGCCGCGGTCTGTGATTGAAATCGGACGCCGAAAACCGGTTGATGTCTGGTTCCAACGGGTTGGCGAAAAGTGGTTTCTGGTTCAAACCGAACTACGTACAAGTGTCTGCGGATGAGCAGTGGTCAAGGAGTGTCTGTGCCGTGCCGTCATCACAGCCTTTCTGGCGGAAATTGGACGCCGAAAACCGGTTGGTGTCTGGTTCGAACCGGTCGGCGAAAACTAGTTTCCCGTTCAAACCGGTCGCCTACAACCTGATCGTACACGTATCTCGACGACCAGTTTATGGGATGTAACCGGACGCCGACGACCGGTTTTTGGTATTGCCGGTTTCTGTGCGCAAAGAGACGCCAAGGGAATGGTTCGCGGTATACATATAACTGGACGCCGAGGACCGATTTCTGGCTAAACACGGTCACCGACGTCCGGTTTTAGTACTACCGGTTTCTTTCCATAAACGCACGCCAACGCATGGTTGGCGGTATATAGTAACTGGACGCCAATGACATGATTCTGGATGTATGCTGTCACCGACATCCGGCTGAAACCGGTCTAAGAAAACTGATTTCCGGTTCAAACCGGTCGCCGACTACCGGTTTACTGGCTAAAAGCGGTTACCGGCGACCGGTTTGTAGTATTAGACCGAGTTTATGACAGGAATAGTTTACAACAACCTGTTTGTAGCAAGAATCCACAAGGAAATTTCTCAGACGGAAAGCCTTTAGGTTGAAGAAAAATTCGCCCAACTCCGGTGATCGAACCTGTCACCAGCGACAATTCTTTTAAACCCAGGAGCCTTGCTTTCAGAAAAATCCGTATGGGGTTACCTGTGGCTTCGTGCTTCAAACAGTTTGTTGTCGATTATAGCTTTGACAACCCTTCCGCCACCTTGCGGGATTCCGCAAACATTTTGCAATACTACCACTACCTCTAAGAAAAAAACCGGCTCGAGGGGGAGCAACGTCAACTTTAGTCCTCAAACCGTGGCGTTAGTCCACCAGAGAACCAATTGCGGTGGAGGGCGTGTCGTGCGCAACTTTGGAGGACTAACGGGAGGACGAATGGCTCACTTACTCCCTCGGGACGGGGTTGGAGGAAGAAAAGACGCTTTTTCTGCAGCCCTTGTTGGGAATTACGGCTCAGCAGCCTTTGAAAAGGAGGGTGCGCCTGACCCTCGGTCAGGTGCACCCTATTGTTCGAAACTCGCCTTTCTACTTTGTGGGGGTGGTGGTTGCAAGCGGCGGGGTGCTGAGGAGGTAGGAATGCGGCGAATGCATGTTCAAAGGTTCACTGTACTGATGACAAGCCTCGTCGGCCCGCTTACTGTTGCGATCAAGAAAACAACGCGAGAAAAGATTAATTTGTAAGGTGTTAATGCTGCACCGCAATTATGAGGACTTGAAACTTAGTTTTCCAATAAGCTTCAAAACATTTACTGGCGGTGACAATCGTGCAAATGCGACAGATATTGCAGCGCGTATATTGTGTATCCATCCGCGCCGCACTTTCTTCTTCAGAATCGCTCACTGCAGTCACGAGTGCGGTTCGTGTTCGTCACTTGTGATTTTTCTTGCTCTGATTTCGTGGAAAGCGAGTGCCGCTATCTACACAGACTATCAACGCAGCTGCGAAATCATACTTCGCTGCATGTGCTGCAATTGTGGACGCGCATGCAAGTGTGTTTCTGTGGAACGGCTGGTCAATGGACTCAACACCAGAACTTTCCGGCAAAGAAATGGACACCCCAGCTTCGCAGCATCTTTTTCTGCAAAGCTTCAAGAATAGACGCCGTCGCCTTGAAGTCTGATCACCCTTTTGTGGATTAGCTGGCTCTGCAAACCTCGTGCCTCTGTTAATTCTCAAGGTAAGTTTTTCATTTTCATCGCCTTGGCACATTGCATTATAAAGAATATGAAAACTGAAAAAGCACTGTGCGCGACATGTTTTAGCATGTTGTATGAGCGTGTGATTGCGTAATCATTGGGGCTTACGTGATTAAGCCGTGCGCTTCTAGCTATTTTATTTTTAAAACAAAAATTTTTGTTTTTTATTTCTTGCAAGTAAAAGCCATCCTAGTTTTTCGAAAGCAGGCGCTGCACCATCTAAATGATGGCATTTCGTAGGAATTAAGATAGGTGTTAATATATTCGTGTTTCGCTTTTTTTTTTCTGGAATATTTGATAAGAACACCGAGGGTCAGCACAATGAAGAAATCAAAACTCTTGGCGATCTGTATCACTGCTCCTAGCGTGTGCAGTGTCATTCACGTGACTTCTTGTCCCGTGTCCTAATTTGCCGCTTCTCGCCAAGTCTTTACCTTGTTGAAGATGTTTTCAAGAATTGAGAGGTCACCGCGCAACTAAAAATTCTCGATAGGGAATTCTCGATAGGGAAAGTCTTGAAGTTGGTATACATAATTTCATTCAAGTTTGACAAAGCAAATTAAAATATTATCAGCATTATGGCTTGCAAGGGCTTAACAGAATCCATTGAAAGCAGTTAACGCGTTTTTTCTAAGGGCTGGATGCTTCGCCTGTATAGTGAAATAGCCGATAGTTTTGCAGTGCGTTTTTCTCCCTCCAGTAGTGCGGCTTCGACTCGCGCGTTTGAGGAGATTTTACTTGATTTTCCTTTCGTAGTTCCAAGTGTGAACGAGATGCCGATCTCGTTTTGAGATAGCAGAGGTAAGCAACGATCCGCAGGGGGAACTGCTGTTTCGAAAGATGCGCCAGAAATACGGTCGGCGACTGCATACACCTGCTAAATAGCTAGTAAACAATTGACACTAAGTTGAATTGCTTGTAATTTTTTTCTTGACACCCCCTCTCCGTATCAACGAAGATGATGTGGGTATTCTTACTAGACTCCGGTACACTTGGGGTCAGGAGGTCTTCTACTGCAACAGCGTATGCTTGGGCATGTTAGTAATTCATGTTTCACTTTTTAGCGCACAAACGAAGAAGGACCAAAAGCGACATGGACACAGCACTGGGCCATTCAACTGGTTGACCAAGACCCACCGGTCATTTGACCTGCTGTCATTTGACAGCAGCCAACGGCCAGTACCGCTGGTGCGCGCGGCGCACTGTTTGGGGAAAATAAATGTTTCTAGCCCTGAATTGATTTCTCCAATTTTTCGTTCCCACACACATACACGGATGTAGTGCTGAGTAAAGCGCAGATGACCTAAGCTATCATGCCAGTCTGGCGAGGATGGCCAGGTCATTCACAGGTGAATGATTAGCGTTAGTGAACTCGTTAGGGTTAGTGAACTCGTTAGTCCCTTCAAAAATTGTTCAAATGGATAACAATTTATCCGGAAGGAGTAACATTCGCTCTCCCAGGGATGATTTCTCGGGATCCACAGTTTGTCCTCACGAGAGTAACATTTGCTCTCGAAGGATCATCTCTGATGGTCAACAGTTAGTCCTTACGAGAGTAACATTTGCTCTCTCAGGGGACCATTGCGAAAATCAACTGTTAGTCCTTACAGGAGTAACCATTAGTCCTCACAGGAGCGACCTTTAGTCCCTTTTAAGTTAATCCTTCAAGGACTAACTGTTTATCTTCTTGCAGTTCATCCCCAAAAGGACTATTGGTTGTGGCAAATCAGTTGATCCCCAAAAGGACTAACCTCCCTACCCCTTTTAGTCCTTTTTTTCTTAGAGTGTATGTGTGTGTAAACGGACGCTAACAAATGATTTGCGGTGTATAACTGGACGCGGATGACATCTTTCTGCCCAGAAGCGGCCACTGACAACCGGTTTATTGGCTGGTCACGGTGGCTTATGAATCTGGTGTGACCGACTGGTTCCTGGCTATACTCGGGTCTCTGATTATTCGTTTCTGGCTGTAAAACGCCACAGATGGCCAGTTCATGGTATAAAACTGGACGCCGACGACCGGTACTTGGCTGAAACAGGACCCAGACGACCGGTTTGTGGTAGAACTGGATGCCGGCGACAGGTTTCTTGACATACGTGTGACATTATTTTTGCTTGCTGCTGCAGGCGATCGTTGGAATCTTGTTAACGGTTCACTGAAATGAGCTTTTACTTAAATTAGGTAAACTTATGCAGTTAATTTGGCTCTTGCGTAGGCAAGTAACTTGAAGTCAACACGTAAAGCGCACAAGAGCCGACCGCAAAACCGATTCCCTGTGCGTATTGTTTCTGCGGGCGACCATTGCGTACGATTACCGGCTATGTTGCGTAACGACACTCCATCCCTTTGACATGGCGGTGATGGTTCGGCTTGTCCCAACGTTCTATAAACGTTGGCTTGTCCCGCGGAGTCGGCTATGCTTGTATACACGCGGTATCAGTAGCGTGCGCTTTGTACTTTAACTAATTTCATAGACTCCTCGGTTTTATGCATGCACACCTTATCGTGAATGCTGGTACATGTATCATCATCACGGAAAATAGTTATAAGACACAACTCTAACCATAATCAAAGGCACAACTCTAACCACTGTAAGACGATTGATATTAACGAGAAAACGCTCAAAATAAGTAGATGTCCATGCCACTTCGAAGTTCCCGAAGCAACTCGCTGTGACTTGCTACGCTTTCAGGGTGACCACATAGGCCTACGTGGCTCTTAAACGGTAGAAATTGAAAGCATTGTCCTCTTAGGTAGTCGAATAGGCTTAGCGTACTAAGTATCGCCAAATCTCGTTAATCCGTTATGCCCAAAATACGAGAAAAAAAATATTGCAATCTCTGACGTTATACACTGACGTACAGAGGTATTGGCGCGAAATTGAACAAAACACTGACCTTCGTTGTAATAATAATCACTGCTGGGGTCTTACGTCCCAAGTCCACGATATGATTACGAGTGGCGCCGTAGGTGAGGGCTCTGGAAATTTCGACCACCTGGGGATCTTTTGACGCGCACCTAAATCTGGGCACACGGGCATTTAGTATGTTGCGTCCATCGTAGTGCGGCCGCCGCGGCAGGGATTCGATCTCGCAACCTTCGGGTCAGCACTCGAGGACCACAGCTACTACGTCCACCGCAGCTTGTTTACGTCCATTTTGTCTTCTAATAATAAACCCATATGATGGTGAAACGGTCCACCTCGTGGTGTAGCGGTCATGCTGCTCGGCTGCTGACCCGAAGGTCGTGGGTTCGATCCCGGCCGCGGTGGTCGCAGTTTGATTGAGGCGAAATGCTCGAGGCCGTGTAATTGTGCCATGTCAGTGCTCGTTAAAGAACACTAGATGGTCAATATTTCCAGAGCCCTGCACTACGGCGCCCCTCACTGTCATATCGTTATTTTGCAACGTAAAACCCCATTCTAAAAGGCAGGGCGTGCAAACACGGTCACGAGAAAGACGTCAAGACACTGCGAACGCCGACTTTTATCTGGTGCCTTGAATTCTTTCTTGTGTCCGTGTTTTTAACGACAATGATCTTTCTTGGGATACTTCAACGCAGAAATATTGGTCTGTCTGTCTGTCTGTCTGTCTGTCTGTCTGTCCCTTGATTAAGTCACCTGGCCAAAGTTTAACCCCGTGCTGAACGCCCAGATCTTGTACAAGCGGCTGCGTTCATACATGTGAACGTTGTCGATCAAAAAGCAAATGTTACGCATATCTGAGGCGCAACATCAATACGTAAGTATTAGGTGGTGTGTTCCTTTAATAGAAAATACATAGATACGTAATTCTAAAGACCCTAGTGTTTGTTAGGCTGCGCTGAAATTGCGGCGCTATGCACGAAAAAGCGTGGCAGTGGCTTTTGGTTCTGCACAAGCTCATGTTTCCCGATGCTGCTGCCAGATGGCGTCCATATCTCACGCAGCGCCTCCTCTATTTTATCAATGCCAGCCAGATGCGGCCGATTCAACATAGAGGAGGCGCTGTCTGAGGCAAGGCAAAACCACGGCCGTGGCAAAACATAGTAGTACGGAAGGCAGAAGACTATCGTCTTGCGACGACATTTGTAGCGAAGCACGCAGATACGCGGCCAATTTTTTCACTAGCGGTCTTTTAGCGTGAATACTTACCAACTACCTCAGCTTTCTGTTTTAGAAAAACCCCAACAACTGTTACGATGGTGAAATGAAGTACGGTAGAGTTTTTCAAGGAAATATTTATCAGTTACAAACTGACTCATTGTTTCGCTTTAGCGTCCCTTTAAAAAACCACCACGATTCGACGACGTGCAGCCACGCAGCTTTCGAACGTAGCCGTCGCGTTCTTCTTCCTTGCGCTCGCTCGCGAAGAGACCACGGCCGGGGAGAGCAGCAGCAGCATCGGCGTCGCTTATCTCTCGGACGTCTGGGCGACGGGATGTGGTGGTTGCTGGCGGCAGATAAGGAACGCCGAGGCCAGCCCGTGTGCACATATACGGGAGATAAATATAGCCCGTCCGCGAAGGCACGTTATTGCGGCAAGAACGCGCGCGTTCTACCGCGTGCGCATCGAGCCTTGCCGACGACAGTTTTTCGAAGAGACATTTGGCGTGGGTGACAACTGTCTTTACGATCGAGAAGCGAGGCGCTGGGTGTATGCGAGGATATTATTTTTCGTTTTATAGCTCGAAACCACCTTCGCGTGTATAGCCCACAGCTCAGAGATATCCAGCTCAAGAGCAGATACGTAACAATGCGCACAATATGACGATGAAGGTCTAAAAGACGGGGCATGCAAACACGGACACAAGAAGGAATAGACCACAAACTTCGACTAACAACTTCGGAGTTTGTTGGTAGTCGGAGTTGAATATGACGACGACGGTTTAAAATACAGGGCGTGGAAACACGGACACAAGAAGGAAGTCAATAGACCACAAACTCCGACTAACAACCTGTGATTAGTCGGAGTTGTTCACGGCATCTTGACTTCCTTTATGTGTCCGTGTTGGCACCACGCCCTGTCTTTTAGAATGAACACTTACCGACTTCCTCAGCGCTCTGTTATTCTAAAATATGACGACGAATAGCTGTCTTGCGCTTTCCTGATCGCCATCAGCCCTGACTGCGCCCACTGCAGGGCAAAGGCATCTCCCATGTTTTCCCAATTATAATCCCGGTCCTGTGCTTGCTGCGTTCACATTATACCCGCGAACTTCTTAATCTCATCTGATCACTCTGTTACATTTAGTGACCAACGGTTGTCTTGCCTTGTCCTGTGCCATATGTACATTTTTTTTCTTCTTCATTTTGACTAAGATGTCCTTAACACTCGTTTGTTACCTGACCCACCCTGTTGTCTTCTTGTCC
Source organism: Rhipicephalus appendiculatus (assembly GCA_030522465.1). NCBI lineage: Eukaryota > Metazoa > Arthropoda > Arachnida > Ixodida > Ixodidae > Rhipicephalus > Rhipicephalus appendiculatus. Next base: position 96,042 of record JALIZH010011197.1, read on the forward strand.
CTTAAGGTCACACCTGTCGTATTCCTTTCCACATGGCTTGATGCGTGGTAATCAATTTCAGTCGAACACCCTCTTCCGTAACCCCTCGAAAACCACCTTAGGAAAAGTGGCTTCTGTTTTAGTTCATCTACTAATGTTTCACATTTTGCCTGCACACTTCGGAGCACTCTAACATGTAGCGTCAGATGTCGCCTAAGGAACGCCACTACACACAAGGTGACAGGTGCCGAGCCGAGAAAACATTTGACTTTTTTTTATTTATTTACAATATTCCAACATTCGGGGTGGTGAGTGTTGGAGTCATGAAGCTTCTACTCTGGCTTAAGTGGGACCACGATCCTACGCAAGACGGTAGGGATAGACAGTGTACCGTATATTAATTGAAATAACATGCAGAGTGAGAGAATCATTGTTGGAGATTGCAAAATTATTACGGGGAAAGCTGTTATATGTCATGGACCGAAAGACACCTTTTGTCTTCTGGTCCATCATGGCGCAGGTATGTCAGGGAACGTACGTGCGCCCTTATTACCCGAAAGGTCGCAGGTATGCGGTCCCTTCCAGTGGCAAGTTGTCTTTTCGTCCACCCTAGTTTCCTCACTTCAATATTGCAATTATTACATTACACTTGAAACTGTACAATTAACGATTCCCTATATCTTCCTTGTCTTCATTATCTGCTGGGTTTTATTAAAGGGAGACTAAAGCGAATCAATGACTTGGTTTAGATTGACAAACTGCACTCTGAGGAACTCTAATGCCATATGTTTCACTATCATAAGTTCCTTATCAAAGGACAAAAATCAAGGTTGAAGTTTTATTTTTAAATTTGGCGCCGATATCTGCGCGTGTGACGTCAGAGATTCCAAATGTATTTTTCGTATTTTCGCGACATTGGCTCGATGAAATTTTCTGAAACTTCGTATACTAGGTCTATGGTACCCACAGATGACAATGCACCTCATTTTCATCGATTAGAAGCTACGTAGGGACTCAGTAGACGCCTTCAGAATCTATGACGTCACGGTGTTTGGTGCGGGAATCTCAAGGTGGCGTCTCCACCCGCATTTTCTTTTCGCGTGTTTTCTCGCTTCACCAAGTGTCGTGTCGCGGTAAGAGTGGTGCTTTTCGGGATTGTGAAATTGTACGTTAACTAATACGCGAAAAATCGTTTTGCCCTTTAGTGTCCCCTTAACGTTGTGTCAAAACGAAGAAACCAGCCCTAGAAAATTCTCCTCCTTTATTCCCGCCGCGGAATTCATTATATCAATGGTTGGTTCACCCCCATTTTCACGAATATTTGCTTAGAGTGCACTTTAGGAGTACAGTAAACTGGGCAAGTTGGTATTCATTCAATTATGTTTCAGCGCGAAAAGAACGAGAAAAACTTACTAAGGCACACATACGATAGGACACAGCGCTGACAATCAATCAATCAATCAATCAATCAATCAATCAATCAATCAATCAATCAATCAATCAATCAATCAATCAATCAATCAATCAATCAATCAATCAATCTTTATTAGTCAAAAATGTAGTACATTGCAGGTGAATATGCAGGAGGAGGTCCCCAAGGTTACAAACCGCAGGCGGGACCTCCTATGTTAATACAATGGAAAAACTAAATCGCGAACAAGGAATAACAAGAGCGTTTTTTAAGCGTTACAATTAACAAGGACATTACCGAATGTTCAGGTTAGCACTTAGCGAATATTATACATACAGAGCAACTCCATGAAATTCACGAAATGCAGCAGTTATACATTGAATAAACACTTTTTTTTTAATTTTCCCTTAAAAACATGGATATGCATTGCATTTTTCAAATCACGTGATAGCGAATTCCATAATGAAATTGATGAAAAAAAAACAATGCTCATTTTTCCGTAATTAGTGCGAACTTTAGGTAACTTTAGGTAACTGACTATCGCTGACTAAGAGAGTGCACGTTCGTTCATCTTGCGCACGTCTGTGTTTTCTCGGGTAAGACCGTACAGCGCTTACGCCGAGACCTGCCTTCGCGTGTTGGTTGCTTACAGCTCTGACATTCCCATACCCCCCCCCCCCCCTTCTCCTTTCCTTCTTTTCAAGCAGCCCCATTCATTGCCACGGCGCGCGTGGGCCAAAGCAATCGGAGCACTTTATGGTCCTCAATCGACGTTCAGCCACTCGGAATCAATTTGGCCTCCGCGGCGCAGTGCGAGTGACGGTCGCGAGTGGATAGCGTATATGGAGAGGAAGCGATTGGCGGGGACGTGTGATGCGCGTAGCTTTGTGTGTTTCTTTATGTGTAAGAGTTCCTTATGTGCGTACCACGCGTCGTCGTTGGCGAGCTAGCTGCGCAATGTGCCGCCGAACGAGGCGCGATTGATGCGCCATCTAGCGTTCCTTTCGGCTCGATCTGTCGTTTCTCAGCGAGTGCAAGTCAACTCTTGTGTGTGTGTGTGTGGGGGGGGGGGAGGGGGGAGGGCTCCTGTGCGGTACTACAGTAAATACGGAGCGGCGTGTGCTCAATTCCGGGATGATGCTGCTATTTGGGCCTCTGTGCATGCTATAAACTTTGTGTTTAGAGAAATTTATTATGACAGACGGTGGACATCAATAACATTTCAACACAACATTTCAACGGAACTGAACATGCGCAGACACACAAAATTTGTTACAGAAACATAGGACATAGGTGTGCATATGCACATCACGTGGTGGAACAAAAAGCACGAATAAAACACGACTATAAGAAGTGTGTTTTGAAAAAGAAGTTAGCACTAACTCAGTTTTATGGCGTCAAGCACTTCTCGCGTGAATCACATAATTGACTTTGCCATGCAGACCCACGTCTATGTCGCTGACTTTAAGACGGAAGCTTGAACGTCCTGGTTAATTTTGTCAGGGATTCTGACATCGCTACTCGGCACAGTGTAATCTTTTAGCTAGTAACGATGAACCTTTAACTGTTAATATGCGTGGCGTTTACATTAGCCGAAGAAAAGGTCATTGCGGTTTGAGCGGAAACCAACTCACGCGACTGTCTTTCACAGGTGAAGGGCAGGCACGTCGTGGCTCTCAGAGCGGAGCTCACATGCTTTTAACGCGATAGCGTTAAAGAGCTCGTTTCGCAGAAATTGCGGCGTCGGCGTCGGCGTCGAAAAATCATCATCTTGTCCGTGACCGAAAAATCGAGATGCAAATGAAATAAATAATAAAAATTTTCGGGTCCGAGTGAGGATCGAACCCGGGTCGTCTGCGTGGCAAGCAGGTGTTCTACCACACAGCCACGCCTGCGCTTGGAAATGCAGTGCAAAGAACTTCCTCTGCTTGGAAATGCAATGAAAACAACGTTCATGCCTCACAAACACACGCATCCTGTATATAGGCGTCGCAACATAACATGTAATATCGCAATAATATTGCGTGGTACAAGCGTATATTGCGATCAGGTGTGAGAACATGCGACTATCATAACGACTAAAGCCGGCCACCCATTACATAAGGCACACACGTCACTGCGCGTATTCCCTTAACACCACGTAGTGGGTGCACTGCAAGTATGCACTAAGTGGTTGAAGTACGCAATAGGGACAGGATATCGCTATCGCGTTAAACTCTTTAAGACGAAGCTGAAGGGTCCCCCAATTTTTCTTAAACTGTAATCAAGGATGAATAAGTCTGTCTTGGTTGTAACTTGATAGGTAATACGCTAGGCGTAATGTACACAGGCAGAAGGGGAACTGACGAAATACACAAAGCGCCTCGTGTGTCTTCATCGTTCTTTCTTATCGACATGTCCCTTACGATAGTGGGAGTCTATCTGCAGTAACAGCTCGTGGTCTCATGACCTAAACTTAATATATTCGCGTATCACGTCACAGACGGAGCGGCGGTACGTCGCTGTCCACCCTGGTTCAGGCTATAGTGAGACTGGAAAAAAAGTCGCAGTTTCACCGCAAGGGTGAAGCAATGAATGCGATAGCAACAAATTGTAATTTTATACGAAGTGAGGCTGGCAGCTAACTCTTTTGGATCCGATCTCACGCAACTCTAGAAAACGCTGGTTTAAGAGCATGCGGCCGCTCCAGGGACACTCTGCTCACCACATTCTCTTCGCGTTGAGAGCGCAGCACGTAGAAGGGTACACCGGCCGCCCGCTGTCGGCCGCCGAGAAGGGGAGATAACGCACGCGCCCGCGACGACCGCGCTCGTAAAATCGAAGGTCGCTCGAGGGACCCCCCCCCCCCTCGCGTCTTTTCACGCTCACAAACGACGGGCGGGGCCGGTTATATATATACATATACATATACGGGGCATGACGGCGAAAAGCAGCCGAGAGTGTCCATATAATTGCTATGGCAATAAAATTGAGAGAACCGCGAAGCCGCATGGCGCAGATTACTGGCCACCGTAGACGTAGGCATAGGCGTACGCCCTGGGGGTGCAGGGGGGGGGGGGGGGCGAGAGGGGGGGCGCAAAGTCAGCCGCATGCATTGACATAATAGGGAGGGGGGCTCTGCGACTCGGGGGGGGGGGGGGCGCAAAGTCAGCCCCTTCATTGACGTAATAGGGAGGGGGGGGCGCTGCGACGAACGTTCGCCCCCCCCACCCCCCACCCCCTGAAGGGCCGGGAACCCTGCGCACGCCTATGGACGTAGGGACAACCACAGACACAGGCGAAATTGATAAAGTGGAATCTCGTTAATACGTTCATACGAACCATAAAATAAAACGTATTATGCGAAAGTCCTATTAACCAAAGCGGTTTGAAAGACGAAAATATGCGTGCTCCGTCAGCAAACTCACTTTTATTGAGCCACATTGAAGTAGGCGGTAAGCTTGCGCTGAACTTTCTTCTTTTCAAAGTCGAGGAGTAAGTTGTTCTGAAAAGTAGAAAAGAAAGAAGCTGGTATACCGAAGAATTAACGCAGGGTTGCGGGTTGAGCCACTCCTATAGGATCCAACCAACCAAGCAATTTCTAGATATATCGGTCAAGATCCTATTTCGTGGTCGTATTATCCAATTACGGTGAAAAATGTGACCGCATTAGCTTGTGGAAAGGCATTATTTCCTAGGTACTTTGGCCGGCAAAAAAAAAAAAGGAAATGTATTAGGCTTAAAAACTCACTATACATAATCATACTAACGAGATTCCACTGTGCTTATGCAGCGGCGTACAGGACCATTCCATGTCATCGAAGCTTTAGCAGTGGTACGACGTAGCACAGGATGCCTCTGTTTAGGCCCCGTGTCGCCCAGCAGTTGAGGTGCGAATGGAATGTCCGATAATTTCGTAACGCTAGTGGAGATTTCCAAATAGCTTGCCAACCAGCTCCAGTTGACATTGTCTATAGCTATTGTTGTAGGTAGTGTTCTTCGGAGAACAATGTAAGGCGTACAAACGGGCACACAATTGAGAGACAAGAACAAGAAAAGACGAACGCCAAGTGAATTGTTATATTTTCTCTCGTGTCCGTGTTTTCGCGCATTACACTCTCTTATTACGAATCTTTACGAACCAGCACATCCTATCATCCTTTGTTAGCACTACTGGCCAAAATTAGGCCAGTGCCAGCTGCGCTGCTACCATGCGAGTGACTGCGGTAGTTGAATAAGACCAGAATAACCCATCCCGAAGTTGTCGGTTGTTCATCATCACGAGGTAAAATAGACCGCGAACTTCGCCAAGGTGGTAATCTGGGTACGTTGGTAGTCCCATGTTTAAGAACGCTGAAAGCGCACTGGGAGACGATCACACAATGAAGGAGCACACACGCACACACATGTGTGCGCATGCGTGTTCCTTCGTTGTGTGTTCGTTTCCAGTTCGCTTTTACTATTCCTAAACGCGAACTTCAGTTAACAACTAACTGAATAAAAACTTCAGTTGTGGTTGTCGTTGTAGTTTTCGTCATTCCTTGTTCTCTTCCGTACAGTATGCCTAGACCTGTGGACCATCAACTTGCCTAATCGTCCACTTTGATTTGTTCGATCGCTAGTCAGCGCCTGTGTTTCGTGTTCCCTGTGTCAGTCTTCGTGAAGTGTGCGCTGTATTTACCCTGTGATGAAGATTAAGACGAAAAGAAACATACGCTGCGTGGGTAACGTCACTTTGCTTAACGCGGGGTG
>JALIZH010011198.1:0-20000 GCA_030522465.1 Rhipicephalus appendiculatus
AATATTTGCTTAGTAGCTCGGCGGACATCTGCGAACTCTTCCCTTACAAAAAATCTTATTACGAAATTTTTTGAAATGACCAGTGGTGAATGTTGAAATATCGTATTGAAGTGTAACTTTCTGTCCAATGAAAAAAACTATTGATTTCATCGTTGAAACGTCTTGGAAAATTGGCCACTGATATTTCACCATAACTTTATTGACAGAGAAGTAGTTGAATAGCAGTAGACGTGTAACTTAAAGCACATTGTACATTGGTAATTCTTAGTGTTCTGTTGAATAATTATTGAGCTACAATTTAAGCAGTATTGAAACATGATGAGGTATTGAAAGTACATATAAAATATGTTTTAATAGTTGTTGACTTTTTGAAGACATACAAGTGAAAATACCCTACCCCAGTACTAACAATGCCTACTGAGGCATGCGCCTTAATAGGCACTTGTTTAAAAGGCCTTACATAGGACCTCTTGAAAAATGCCTGGTAATGCGCGTGGTTACAATATACATATTGGAATTTCTTGTGGTTCATATACACTTTTCATATTCTTGGGGTTCATACACACTTTTCGTAGCTTGAGTAAAAAGAATGGGTGCCCTATGAGAACACAGGTGTTTGTACGCATGCACTGCTGGATGTATGCTTGCACAAAGAGCTATACGATGCCTGCACAGTTCGAGTATTACTGCGGATGAATGTGCCATCTTATACTCTGGATGAGACACAACAAGCTACTTTTACACAAAAAGCAAAGAATAATTCAAATCAGGCAACTTTATTTTCACTACAGCTACATTACAGTAAGGGAGGTACAACTGCACGAAGCTGATCACGCTTTCAATACCTGCACTTGCAAACACTTTTTATCGCCTGCTGTAATGCTTCACTTCTTCAAAACGCGTGTAAACCCAAAAACAAGGCTAGACTGGTTCTGAACAGGAAAAATCAGGATACGAGCACAAAGGTCCAATTGAATGACACACAGACGGACAGTCGGAGAGGTCAACCTTTTTATAAGTTTTCTGTGACCTTTCGTTTTGTTTCAAGAGCCCAAGGAAAAGGAAAAAAAACGAAAATCTTCGGATAGCTATCTTTATTTAAGCCGAAAAACTGCAAATAACCCGAGCATCAGAGAAGAAAGACATAATTTAGTTGGTGTATCGCTTGTTTCAAAAATATAAAGGGTGAGTTCCACCTGGAAAATATAGGAGAAAAAGAAAATTGTTATTAAATTAGTACCTAGAAGAGCACGGTGTGAAGAGGCAAAAACTCAGTCAATCGAACGGCTACAGAGGGGCGAACATGCTACACCAGCATGAAGCGGACGTAGCGAGGAAACTTTTTCCTGCACCTCCTCAGCGGTGCAGGCTGTAAAAAAACTATCGATCCGCGAAGGAAGCAGATTGACAGCCGTTCATCGTTCCAACTTCTTCTCTTCTCCTGTTGCAGTGCTCGCCTGCACGCGTTTACAGAGCGAAGATGTTACCATAGAAAAGAAACGCTATGCAAGAACTTTCAAGGCACGTGTCGAAATACGCAAGGACAAAGTAACATCATGGCACTAGAAAAGACGCCACTCTTTTTCTAAACCACGACTAACACTCGCCCTCACACATTCAAAAACTATTCTAGAATAGCGCATCCAGGCTGTCGTTACATGGAAGTAGTGTTGTGCAAGAAGACGCGACTCTGCTGGTACAAACATTTTCTTATCCATAAAGTTGTAGTGGCGCAATAAAGCACCCGACACCTGCCGTAATTACTTCTATGACTTTATGTGGCACAAGCAGCTTTGCGGAGTCCGAAAAGTAGTACATGCGCTGGAACGTAAACTTTAATGTCTGCCTTGAAACAAGTTCCAGTAGGCGCGCCAATAAAAATCAGTACGTTCGAAAGTTAACAGAAATCGTAACCTACATTTACATTAGGACAGTTGAATCATGTATGCCGCCCCTTACGCAGTCACGTACTTCTGAAATATGTCGCGTATGCAGCACGCATTCAGCAAACTAAACACGTGTTTTCATTTTGGATGTGAAGTATCTTATGGCGAAGCTTAATCCGGTGGTGGTGGTGGTGTTGGGGGGTGTGCCGTGTGCCCTCCCCTTACTGCGCATGCGCAAACTCTTTCAAAAAAAAATAAATAAAAAACCTTCTTTCCCCCCTCTCTCTCCTCTAGGCAACCACACCCTCACTGCACATGCGCCTCCCCTCCTCTCTCCCCTCCTACGCTCCCCCCTCTCTCCTCTAGGCATCCCCTGCCCACGGCGTCCACACTCCCACTGCGCATGCGCGTCCCCCCTCTCTCTCCTCTCCTACGCTCCCCCCTCTCTCCTCTAGGCATCCCTGCCCGCGGCGTCCACCTCCCCACTGCGCATGCGCGTCCCCTACTCTCTCTCTCCTCTCCTACGCTCCCCCCTCTCTCGCCTCGCGACGCCGACGCAGGCAGCGTCTGCTAGCGAGTTTCTTGGTTAAAAAAACCGACTGCTCGAGCTGCACAACCGTGCACTGGCCACTCTGTATATATGGCAATGGATTTTGACCTGCAAGGTGGTGCCGGTGGGAGAAATTTCTCCTGTGCGTTGTTGAACAATAAAAATTCGCAGCGTGCGCGTTAACTAAAAGCGGACTGCGGGTCTCTGTGTCCAGTCGGAGTCTTCTGTCTCTCATTGCCCATTAGCAGCGATTGGCATGTTCCAGTAGGAAACACCGCTCCATCACTGCGTGCTTTGCGCCTCCCCAGTTTTCTCTCCTTGCGCAACGCTGCGATGAGCTCCACCGTCAACGCCGCCGCCAGTGTAAGCGTTAGCGCCCGCTGCTTCACATCTACGCATGGTTTCCTTTAGCGGGAGATGGTGTAATTTTTTTAGTGGTTTTTGAATAAAAGGTGCACAGATAAAGAAAATGAAGTTACCCTCAACGGATGGCAGAGGTCTGTACTTCACAAAATCCGCATATCCATGGAATGCTAAATGCACATTAAGTGAATCACGTTCGTCTGTCCAGCTGAGTAGAAATGAAGGTGCGAGAGTCTCACGCGAAAACTGAGAAGTCCATTTTTTCCGTAGGAAACGTTACTGGACTAAGCCTAACCCACATTTCGCGTGATGGCCACTCCAGAGGAACCGTACTTGCTGGCAGTTCCACGACTGCTGAATGTGCCACGAAGAAGCTTCTTCACAGCTGCGTTCAGACTTTCCGTGAAGCCACGGCACTCACAGAGCACGAAATAAAGCGAGAGGAGATGAACTCAGGAAGCGCGACAAGCGCATCCGAATTCCGTGAGCGTAACTGACACGACAACCACGCGGATGAATACAGCGGATAGAGCACCAGCGCTACGACGTCCGTCAGGAAGTTAAACGGTTATCGCTGTTTGTAAGTTACGTAAAGTTTGCTGGTTAACGATATTTGAACTTGTCATGATTGCTGACGCGATGTCAACACCTCACAAATATATCCTATTACGCATTATGTTTTTTTTTGTCGCTTTAAGACATGGCGCGCAGGCCCGCGGGTTCAAGTTACAGTGGTTTTTGCATGGAGCAAGTGGCGCGGATGCATTTGTCGGCAGGATTTTTTCTTGAGGAGGTGCAAACCCGCTTGGTATCGCGGCTGGAGGAGAGAAGAGAGCGCTGGAGTAGCTTGGGGGATGAGGGGGGAGGGGAGTGCTGGTGAGGCTTTGAGGGGGGGGGGGACGGCCAGTGCTCCTATTGCACTTTCCTGCCGACGCACATGCGCGAATGGCGTACGTTTGTCAACAGCAGGAGTACTAATAACATAAATTGAATATGAAACATAGTCGCTGGTACATCCCGCTCCTCTGATAGCTCATTGCGGTGAGGCTTTGAGATGCATGGTAGTATAGACGCCGTAGAGGCAGGCGTTGCACCCCACTCCTCCTCATAGGTACACTCTAAGGCAAAAGGGTGTTAAAAGGGTGCGCCGTTCGTCCCCTTGGGGACTAATGGGGCTGCCACAACCATTAGTCCCTTTATGGACTAACAGCACCGGGTCTAACAGTTAGTCCCCTCAAGAGACTAACATTTAGTCCTCACATTTACACCTTCGCGGGCAACCGTTAGTCCCCACAGTTGCACCTCAAGGGACTAACATTTAGTCCTCACATTTACACATTCGCGGGCAACCGTTAGTCCCCACAGTTGCACCTCAATGAACTAACATTTAGTCCTCACATTTACCCCTTACCGGTCAATCGTTAGTCCCCACAGTTGCACCTCACCGGACGAACGGTTGGTCCACTCAAATGCTCCACTGGGATTAACTTTTTATCCTCAGTTCAAATGATGCGTTAATTCCCAGGGATGATTTTGCACAGTTACTCTCTGCAAGGCTTAATACTTTTCTCGCGTGTTTTTCTCCGCAGTGAGCAACAAATGGCGCGGAAAAGAAAAAGCGAAAAAATAATATTTAGTCGTGCTTGTTTCACTGCTTTCGCAGTCACTGCAACAACGAAAGACAAAAGTAAGACAATGAAATGTTTTATTTTTCTATGTACATATAAAGTTTCTGCATTCTTTCAGTGAATTCACTGCCAGATGTCAAACTCAGGTCCAGCCGCGTTGTCATATCTCATACAGTCGTCGTTGTCAAGCTGCTCCAACGGAAGCGACAGATGACTGGCATTGCACGCACAAGCGCACGCAGCCTTCTACACGTAGTGGACAACGTCTGCACAAAAAGATTGCAAATAGTTAGTCACATGTGACAGTGAGGAAGATACACGCACATGGCAAATACGTGCAAGGTGAAATAAATACGCATGTCTAAAATATGGCATGCAAATATTTTCACCGCGATGTCATACATAATCGAAAACGCATTTCGAGTCACATAGCGCAACAGCTCAAGTGCGGCAGCCGCAGCCATCATGCCTAAGGCGCCGCGACCGCCGAGTTCTCTGCGAGCGGCGTCGTATACAGCTCGAGGAAGCGAATGCGGGGCCGAACGCGGAGGTTCTGCTGCTTCTGCCGCGAGCGAACCTTGAACAGAGGAGCGAGCGAACGCGGAACCGCCGCCACGAACGGCAAAGAGCTGCTTTCGAGCGAGCGCCGCGGAAGCCGGCGGTAATTTCACAAAGTTCCTGGATCGAGCGACAGAGTACAACGAGCGAACGCGGGGGCCGCCGCCACGAACAGCGCTGAGCTGCTTGCGACCGATTGACGGGAAAGCCACCGGTAATGGCGAAAACTGTCCACAGTTTATGTACCAACAATCCACAGAATATGTACCAACAAGCCCAACTCGCCACTTTAATCATGTCCACAGAGTTCCGAAGCACAGCTAAAGTCGGCTAGCTAAAGCACCCGCCAGCTGCCGGTGCACTTCAAGCGCGCGACATACAACCGAGCTCGTTGACGGCAACCGCAATGCGTTTTTGATGAGTCGCACCGCAGCGGCGAGGCCTCTGCCCAATATCGCGAGCCCGCAGCTCATCACCGCGGCGGGAGCGTCCAGGCACCCGACGGTAATGGCGGCCAATTTTCAGGCAGTCACAAAGCACAGGCGAGCGCACGCCGAAGCCGACCTTCGCAGTGCATTTCGTGCGCGCGATATATACAACACGATCGAGCCCGTTGCCAACAAGCGCGATGCGCTTCGCCCAAGCGACAGATACGGAAAAATAAAGTATGATCACTTACTTGTGAAATAATCCAGTGCCAATTTATGCCCAGAGTCAGATTGAATTCATGGATCCGATAGGCCTATGTCTTCCCGGCCGCCATTCCCAGCCGGTGTCGACGCAGTGCCGTTGCTACGCCGGCGCACCGTGGCCGGAGAAATACAGCACGGCGTCTCGGCGTGTCGAGACCAGCTCCAAACTTCATGGGTGCGGCGAAACGTAAAAGCAGCACCGCACGCTCATCCACGCATACGCGGCATACGTGTTTATCCAAGGCACCGCGGCGTTGTTCCTAAATCATCGAACTCTCCGAGCGCGACACAACCGCCAACGCGCCTCCATGAAAACAAGTGAGAAGACTGACCAAGAGCGAGGAGGACGGTTAGTTTCCTTGACAACGGTTTGCACACGTGACGTATCTCCCGCGCGGTTCATCCCTTTGGTGCCTTTGGAGACTAACTCTGTGGTTACTCCGCAGCGGCCTAGCCGTTCATCGCGCGCGCCTATTGGGCTCTGTTACTCCTCTTTCGGGTAATTTTGCCTTAGAGTGTAGGTACTTTCATGTCATGTCATATTGTTACCGGCAAGCGTACACGGTGGTACGAATGGCGCCTACCTTATGACGCCTCATATGAACGTTATGTTGTCAAACGGAGCTGCTTCTAGGGCCACCGCGGTGTTGGCAGTGGTTGCGGTGCTCGGCTGCTGACCCGAAGGTCACGGGTGCGATAGCGGCCGCGGCGGTAGCTTTTTTAATGAAGGCTAGAATGCTGGAGGCCTCATTCTTTTTATTCAGATACCCTAAAGGGCCCAGAAGGCATTACAAAGGAGGGCGGGGCAATGCATTGGGGCAAATGATAGACAAAGTAAAGACTAAACAATATAAAGAATATATGAACAAGAGTATGTCAAAACAAACAAAAAAAAGTTTGGCAGTATTTTACAATGACTAAAGCAGCAACCACAACGTTTACTTCGATTTGGGTGCACGTTAAAAAAGCCCCAGGTGCTTCATGTTTCCGGACCCCTCCTCAACAAAAGGCTTTATATTCATATTGTGGTTTTGGCGCATAAAACCCCAGCAATTAATTACTCAAGCTTTCTTTGCGTATTCAACTGCAGTGCAGTTGCAGAGCACGGCTGTTTACTTGGAGGTTACACTTATCTGCTTAAGAGAACATATAATTGGGCAGGTTGGTTTGACATCATTTAAAACAGCGCAGCAAGACGAGGACAGAAGAAACGAAAGAAACAACGGGACGGGCGCCCGTCCCGTTGTTTCTTTCGTTTCTTCTGTCCTCGTCTTGCTGCGCTGTTTTAAATGACACTTATCTGCGTTGCTTCGGTCCCCGCAGCAAGATGCATTGTTGCCACATGCATTAATGCCACATGAAGGCTATGTGGTGGGTTCGGTTAGAGCGCCTCAAAACAGAAAGGCTGGACAAATCACGTTGGCAAAGGTAGCTAGTACACACGCGATAGACGACCGCTGATACACTGGACGTTTGCAACATGCGTTCATTGGTGGCATGGGCTGCTTACTTCGTGCGGTTTCATCCATAAAAAGGTTTCGATACTTCACATGGTTCGTAATACCCGCTCATACATACTTAATATATGCTCAAATAGTCACACTAGTACTCAATAACTGCACAACATTAAGTCAACATTTTTTTTGTCAAAGACTTTTTCGTTGAAATACTTTCCAGAAAAGCCATTGAGTATATCTCGAGCAACCTGAAGACGTTTTGCCAAGTCACTGAAAATCAGTTGTTTCAATAAATGGTCACGGAACTTCAACCGCAACTCAATAGTCATTTTTATAAGGGGTCCGCGAACATCAGTGGCTCAGCTCCAAACTTGCGCAGAGGTCTGCATTTTCCTATGTTGCCCTTAGTAAGGTAAGATAGTCATTGGAACCCTTTTCGTGGGCTTCTGATACGACAAACGAGCAATGAGTTAGTATGGTGGGGACTGGCGTAATATATCTTACTAGAACCGAACCGCATTACGTGCTATGTAGCGGTCCGATGCTCCGGAAGTGGCCCCAATCGAGTACCCTTACTGCGATCCCGATTCACTGCCTCGGGTCATTGTCGACGTGACCAGCATGAATTTACCGTGCAAACTGCGCGCAGACCGATCGTGCCATCTATTCGGATGTCTACCTTACCCGGGCAACAAAGGTTGCTTTGCAAAACAGTCGCCTCCACGGAAACCAACTGCATCTAACACAAAACGACGTCCCTTGTGTACCCTGTAAAGCGTGCATCGCGGCAAAGTGGGTTTTCCCACGGTGAAGCCATCTTTGTGAAGAAAAACAAAGTACATCAGCTGCTCGCTCAACTAGGCTGCTTCACTGCAGTGCCCATATAACAGGTGAACATGCTAAATGGTAAAGTAATGTGTGTACTGTTTCGCTTTTGTTAACTCATGTTGCGCCCTTACATACTGGTACTGTCTCACGTCTAGGGGTTATAGATTCTGCATAAAAGTGGAATAACAGCCCAGTTCTTCATTAAAGCGATTAGAATAGCACAAAACTGCATCGGTCGCGAACACTGGTACAGTTCACACACTTGAAATGCCGGTCGCGTCACCAGACTTGGGAAATATCCTGCTTTCGGTCAGACATAAAAACTAGTAAACGCTTGAACTCGCTTCTATAATGTCTCTAGGGATCACAACAGTGCCCGAATGAGCGAAAAAAAGAGCCAGGACCGTCGTTTGCCTTAACCTGATCTCAGCACACACATAATAGAAATGATAGGAAAATATTTTGTCCTTTGCAGTCTCCAGCAAGTAGAATACTTTGAAGCTGCAGTGCCTTCTACATGAGATGAACCGTCAGAAAATGAAGTGCAATTTGCAAAAAAATTATCCTGCCTTTTTCATTGTGTTTCCCCTTGTCTCCACTTCAAAACCATAACAAAATACTCTTAATGCAACAAAAGCTGCCTGAAGCCGAATCACCGTTCTTAAAGAGCTGCTGTGGAATTTCTCTTCAAATGTTGCTGATGACCTATACTGCTGGACAAAAACTCAAATTTGTCTATCTATCTATCTATCTATCTATCTATCTATCTATCTATCTATCTATCTATCTATCTATCTATCTATCTATCTATCTATCTATCTATCTATCTATCTATCTATCTATCTATCTATCTATCTATCTATCTATCTATCTATCTATCTATCTATCTATCTATCTATCTATCTATCTATTTATCTATCTATCTATCTATCTATCTATCTATCTATCTATCTATCTATCTATCTATCTATCTATCTATCTATCTATCTATCTATCTATGTAGCCGCCTACATCTGGGAGCTCTTGTCATCACCTTCTTAACTTTGTGTAGACCTAAATTAGTATGGGAGGGTAACAGGGTTTGACGAACATGTCTGGCTGGTGAATAACGGGAAAATCCTGTAGCGTACGTCATCAAATCCTTTCCTGCAGACACGTGCGAATACAAACTGTGAGTCACCTGTGGTGCATACCCGCATACCACGGACAGCGGAATGCGGGTATGCGCCACAAGTGTTTTGACAGCGTAGGTCTAGCCTAGAACGGAGACACCATATATTGGTAGTTTAAGTGCGAGAGCTTTAAGACAAAGTGACATGGGCAGCGTTAACCGACTCATGCAAACAGTAAAGATAAGGGTCCCAGCTGAAATCGAACCCAAGCTACCTTCGTGGCAATCAAGTAGTCTACCACAGAGCCACGTAACCATATTTAATGGTTACGTGGCAGTATAGTAAACTAAAATTAAGATTAGAGAACAAAGGGTTTCTTGTCTGGGGGTGATAAAATACACGAAAATTTGTTTAAAATCATGTATCGGTAGAACAAAATGAATAATTGCCTTTTAGATGCGAAGCATCTTATGCTCGGGGCTATGTCCGTCCCTCCCGCGTCCCGCATCCCGCGTCCGGCCACTTTCATGAAGTAGGGAAGCACCCATTATGCGAACCAGAACACTGTAGTAATATGAAGGCCGTCAACCACTAGCATAGTCATCAGTCATGGCAGAGAGCACAGAGAGGCTGCTTAGCAACGGCTAGGCGGGTGGTGTCTGTCGCCCATGTTGAACCCATTCCTTGATCTTGCTTGCATGTGTTTGGAGGGGGCTTTGTCCGTCCCTCCTTCCCGCGTCCCACACCGCCACAGCGCATGCGCGTCCCCTCACCTATCCTCTCCTACGCTGACTCCCTTGTTCTACTCTAGGAATCATCTACTCTACGGAGCGGCGCCCGCGTCCCACATCCCCACAGCACATGCGCGTCCTCTCCCCCCTGTCTCCTCTAGGAATTCTCTACTCTACGGAGCGGCTCCCGCGTCCCACACCACCACAGCGCATGCACGTCCCCTCTCTCTTCTCTCCTACAGTCCCCCCCGTCCTCTCCTCTAGGAATCCTCTATGGAGCGGCGCGCACGACAGGTGGTGTGACAGCTGTATACTCCACTGGGGGGCGCCACGGTAGTTCCGCGGTGTGAAAATGAGGGAGCGCGCGCGCCTCATTCTCTCTCCTGTGCAGCGCCGCGATGAGCGCCCGGACCGTTGCCGTGAAATGAGAGCGTCGATGTTTCTCCCGCTCAAGCTAACAATCTCCCCGCTGCTTCGCATCCACACATGGTTCCCTTTAGCGGGAGATGGGGAATTTTTTTTTTCTGCTGTGATCTTACTGCTCACGCTCTACCTTTTGTTTTTGACTCGGCATTTTGATCATCTTAATTCTACTTTGTAGTTCCTCAACGAATATATATCTGCATCACATAACCATAAAAACTTTGTTACAGTTCCTAGAGCCTTACAAAGATGCACATGAGTTGTAAAAGGCTCTTTTACCTAATTCAATATCATTTTTATTTTTGTATTGCCTTTTGTTTGCTGGTTTACTTTGTGTGCTATCCGCGTCAAATGAAAGCTGAACAGCGGCAAGCATTCGCAGTGGTATAGTGCGCGCCGTCCAGTTATCACCACTGACAGGCGCGCGCATCCGCTTCGGCAGCACTTCGCATACATGCGCGCCTGTCCATAGTGATAACTGGACGGCGCGCACTATACCACTGCGAATGCTTGCCGCTGTTCGGGTTTCATTTGACGCGGATAGTACCTCCTATGGCATGTAGTGTAGTAATTGCGCAACAGCGTGATTATATTGACTGCGCATCCTAAGAAATACCTTCTAAGTAGGCCATCCCTGGTATCTTTTCAATAAACAAGTAAAGCAACACTTCAGCAACACTTCAGCCTCACATAAGTGACACTAATCCTCCAACTATAAGAGACTAATTTCGTTCTTTTGCAACGCCATATCAAGCATCACTGTAGTAGGCATCCTCTTTCAGGGGCGTAAGCAGGTAACTTTTTAAGGGGGGGGGGGGGGCAGTAGTATGGCCTGTTGCAGGGCTAGATGCGACGACTGTTTCTTCTTTTGGATGGCAGGAATGATTAGAAGGCCTTTCAGTGGGTGTAGGCACCAAAATAGTAACGATCGTCGTGCAGTATGCGTAATTGCGATGGAAGTACTGCGCGATGCAACGCTACAGTACCGCTGAACGCTGAGAGGGGCATAGAGGTGCATGAGAAGCACAGCGGACGTCTTCACATCTACACGGATGGCTCTGTTTCTTCAGCAAGCTACGCAGGGGCGGTGGTTATTCCCGTGAAGTTCGTAACCACTGCATGCAAGACATCGCATTTGACATCCTCGACAGCTGCAGAACTCGCCGCCATCCGTGCAGCACTACAGTTTATTAGTGAAGAACCTTCGCAAGTTTGGTCCATCTTCTCGGACTCCAAGACAGCTTTTCAATGTCTTATGTCTCCATTCCGTAAGGGGCCTAATGAGCAGTTAGTTGTTGATATAAGGCTTCACCACCACCATGCAGTCAATGAACAACACAGCATAGCGTATCAGTGGATGCCAGGTCGTTGTGGTATATATGGCAATGACCGCGCAGATGATTCCGCGCAATCTGCACATGAGAGTACCCAATCTACAGCCATACCGTTCTCAAGAACCGACAGAGCTATAAAGCTTCGTTCGCTGGCACGCGACCCCACTTTAGCACAGCGGAACTCGGTGTAATTCACAAACGCTCGCCTACACAACTTGGACCCCGATCTCAGGCTTCGACTTCTGTCGGCAATATCTCGAGCTGAGGGGACTCTTCTGTGCCGCCTGCGGGTTGGCGTGGCCTTAACAAGTGCATACTCTTTTCTTATTGGAATGGTGAGCACTTCTACGTGCAAAAGCTGCAGCTGCGAAGAAACGATCGCCCATCTACTGTGTGAGTGCAGCCGTTTCCTTGCGCCATTACAAGAACTTTCTCATGCACTAGACACTGGATAATCGCCGTTTTTCGAAACACATGATTCTGGAACACTGACCCAGTCCTTCATGAGCCCGAAGGCTTTGATAGCATTATTACATTTTTAGATGTGAAGCATCTTATGCTTGGGGCTGCGTCCGTCCCTCCCT
Source organism: Rhipicephalus appendiculatus (assembly GCA_030522465.1). Classification (NCBI taxonomy): domain Eukaryota; kingdom Metazoa; phylum Arthropoda; class Arachnida; order Ixodida; family Ixodidae; genus Rhipicephalus; species Rhipicephalus appendiculatus. Next base: position 12,147 of record JALIZH010011198.1, read on the forward strand.
CCCGCGTCCGGCGTCCCGCGTCCGGTCACTTTCATGAAGTAGGGAAGCACCCATTATGCGAACCGGAACAATGTAGTACAATAAGGCCGTCAACCACCACCACAGTCACCAGAGTCACGAGAGCACAGAGTGGCGGCTTAGCAATGGCTAGGCATGTGGTGGGTGCAAGTAAAGAATAACACGCACTACCGGTGGTGTCTGTCGCCCATGTTGGCTCCATTCCTTGATCTTGCTTGCATGTGCTTGCGGCGCCTTTGTCCATCCCTCCTTCCCGCGTCCCGCGTCCCACACCTCCACAGCGCATGCGCGTCCCTTCCCCCCCTCTTTCTCCTCTCCTACAGTCGCCCCCCATTCTCTCCTCTCGGAATCCTCTACGGAGCGGCGCACACGACAGGTGGTGCGACAGCTGCATATTCCGCTGGGGGCGCCACGGTAGTTTCGCGGTATGAAAATGACGAAGCACGCGCGCCTCATTCTCTCTCTTGTGCAGCGCCGCGATGAGCGCGCGGACCGCTGCCGTGAAACGAGAGCGGCGATGTTATTCCCGCTCAAGCTAATTATTTCACCGCTGCTTCGCGTCCACACATGGTTCCCTTTAGCGGGAGATGGAGAAGTTTTTTTTACATTTCTTTTCGGAGAACCGGTCTTAGCGACCGAGTATAAGCAGTGTCGTATTCTCGTTTCCTTCTCTTGTTGTAGTTTTTGTAACATCTCTTTTCTATCATCTTTTACTCCCCTTACCTCCTTCCCATGCACAGGGTAGCTAGCCGGTCTAAGAACGGGCTAACCTCCCTGTCTTTCTGCTTGTTTCTTCCTTTCTTCCTTCGTAGGGTGGAGGGGCATCACGTCCTGGATCTGAAGTAGGGGCCGAGCAGGCAGGTGTGGTCGAGGGTTATCTTGTGTTCCATGTGCCATGGCGAAAAAAAAATCACAGCATATCCACGCAGTGAATGATGATGAGTGGGCGAAGCTCCGGAGGTTCATCGGTAAACCGTGAATCCTCCGTACATTTTGCCGAGTCGACCATCATGTAAATCACGCTTCACGCATCATCACGCTTTCCGAGCCCTCCGCTCCGCCGCCTTGTCTTCGTCGCTCATTGCGCGCTGACTGCCGAGAGAAAGAGGAAGCGCGCCAAGAGCGAACGCATTTTATAGCTTTGGCCCTCTGGAGGTCTCCCGCATCGGGGGGTGGAGCGAGCGCCGCCGCGCCTCAAGCGGTCTCCGATTCAATGAGCGCAATGCGCCTCCATCCAATGAGGATGGATGGATGGATGCTATGAGCGTCCCCTTTATAACGGGGCGGTGACATGTCTGCCACCAGGCTCGAAAAAAAACTTTCCTTTTGGATTGGCCTAATGCCTTATCTACAATGATTAAATCTATGTTATTATAGCACAGAAAAATATAAATTCACGGTCCATCTCTCTGCCTCTTAAGGCAGAATGACCTTATTTTTCCCATTCTTCATTTTTGTCCTTTATCTCTACTTTTCTGCCACCAATACTCTAACCGTCTCTTACTTATTTCTATCGCGGACGTGTTCAGCTTTCCATTGTTGTCCCTAAAACCCAAGGCTTCATGTAGACTCGTGCCCACACGTATATCTGGGTGGATATCGCCACATTCAATCAGTACATGTTCCATCGTTTCCTTAGTTCCCCCCACAGCATGTACATTGTTCTTCTTCGTTACAGAATCTCGCTTTATAGCTACGCGTTCTAAGGCAACCCGACCTTGCTTCAAACAGTAAAGCGCTTCCCCTTGAATTATCATAAAACCTCTCCCTCCTTATTTCGTTTTTTCCCTTTCGGTAGTCACTGAGAGCCGGCTTCTTTTCCATCGCTGTCATCCAATAAGTCCTCTCCGCCTCTCTGACTTTTCGCTTAATGCTCCTTGTTGCCATGTCGCCCACACTGCTAGCCGTATATTTCTGGTGAGCCTCCTAGTTCTTTTTCTCCACTGCGTGTCGACGCTTTTTATATACAAATACCTGAAAACCTTCCCTGCCCATCTACTCTCCTTCATTTTCCTCAGCCTCTCTTCAAATCTAATTTTGCTCTGAGCTTCCCTCACTTCAAAACCTGTCCATCCCATATCACCCTTTACAGCCTCATTTGTCGTCTTCCCGTGAGCGCCCAATGCGAGGCGTCCCACAGTCCTTTGATTTACATCCATTCCTGATTGCACCTCTGACTTCATGCACACCACTGAGTTCCCAAATGTAAGCCCTGGAACCATCACACCCTTCCACAGCCCTCGAAGCACCTCGTACCTATTGTATCCCCATAACGCTCTGTGCTTCATGATTGCAGCATTCCTCTTTCCCTTTGTTACCGATGCTTTCTCTTGTACCTCCATATATCTATCCCCCCTCATTTACCCACACTCCGAGGTACTTGTACTTGCTTACCCTCGGTATTTCTTGGCCCTGTATTAAGACCGCATGGTCTTCGTGATCATTGAATATCATCAATCCCCATTTTGTTGCACTAAAACCTAGTCCTAGAGCCTCGCCTTCCCTTCCGCATATATCTGCGAGCCGCTGTATATCATCTTGACTGTCCGCAAATAAGACAATATCGTCAGCGTAAAATAGACCTGGAAGCTTCTGCTCAACCATCGCGCCGGCCTGTTTGTGTGGCAAATTAAATCCAATGTTGCTACCTTCTTGCGCTTTTTCCATCCTCACCATGTACAGCATGAATAACAGCGGGGACAAAGGACATCCCTGTCTCAGCCCCTTGCTAATGTCAACGCTGTCCTTGCTGCTTATTCCTTCCCATTCTACACAAACTGTATTTTCTCGGTATATTTCCCTCAGAAGCTGTATACAGTCGTCACCTATGCCCACTTCCTTCAATATATCCCACAAAATTTTCTGATTAACGTTGTCATATGCCCCGGTGATGTCTAGATAAGCTACGTTTAAGGGCTTGTTTTCTATTTTTGATATTTCTATACACTGTGTATGATGAGTGGGCGAAGCTCCGGAGGTTCATCGGTAAACCGTGAATCCTCCGTACATTCTGCCCAGTCGACCATCATGTAAATCACGCTTCACGCATCATCACGCTTTCCGAGCCCTCCGCTCCGCCGCCTTGTCTTCGTCGCTGAGATTCTAGCGTCGCCGCGCCATCCAGCGGTCTCCTATCACACTAGAGCACGCAGCGGAGCCGTCTCCTACGCATCGGAATGGAGCGAGCGCCGCAGCGCTATCGCCATCTAGTGAGCGCGGTCTCCTATCACACTAGAGCACGCAGCGGAGCCGTGTCCTACGCATCGGAATGGAGCGAGCGCCGCAGCGGCATCGCCATCTAGTGAGCACTCCGAGTACTAGAGGTGGCTACGACGCACAACAAGGGACTAACCCATGCCCTAAGGAGCTTCGCCCCTAAAATTTGGGGGGGGGGGGGGTGCATTGGCCCGGTGTACCACACGCTGGCTACACCACAGACCTCTTCTCCGCGGTAGGAAAGAGGTGCCGCCGTTTACGCAATAGCCATTCGGCGAAACGCAGGTTACGAGTGAACGACTGATCCACTGATCCCAACTGCCGTACCTCCGCCACCGTGATTTTCGGTGAAAGTGGAGGCAAGACGCTAAGTGGTTAATTGCACAGAGAAAAATGCACTGTGTGCATGCGCGTGTGTGCCCGGAATGATTCATGCCCGGCTCTTCGCGTGCGCGTCGTGGCGGTGGCAGTGAACAGGGTGGAGTCGCCTGCACGCAACGGTGACCGCACCCCTTCGTGATGCGACTACCGGTAAGGCGATTGAAGTACTGAAGCTACGTGCCCACTTGGTGGGGCGAAATTGAGGGAAGTGAATTCAGCTGTGCTGAGTGTCATCATCATCATCCTCATACTCACCCTAGTTTATGTGCACTGTGAGACGTAGGAATCTCCCAGTGACCTGCGGATAGCCCTGCCTTGCGCGGCTGATTACACACACACACACACACACACACACACACACACACACACACACACACACACACACGCGCGCACGCACGCACGCACGCACGCGCACACACACACGCACACACACACATGCACACACATGCACACACACGCACACACACACACACACACACGTTCTCATGCACACACACACACGCACGCGCACACGCACACACTCACACATGCGCCTACACACACACAGACACGCCTACACATATGCACATACACACACGCATACACACGTGCGCACGCGCAAACGTACGCACACTGGCTGTGCGGGTACACCCTAACAATCCACGAGGTGTTTGGTACACATAAACGCACTACGGACCGCAAAATATACTGGGTGCAGTAAGCAGTAAGGGAGTTTCGGTGACGTAAAATCCACTTTAAAAGAGAGAGAGCGAATTTATTAGAAGGCCGAGAGGTCGGTCTGAGCTTGTGCGCTATGGCATGCTACTGAGCACAGGGGAAAAGGGAAAGGGAAGAAAAGATTGATAAAGATGATGATGGGGACATGAAGAGGTGATGCGTTTGTACAATGACTACGTAACACTGCGGTCTTCTTAAAAGTCTAGTGTCAAGTCCAGTACTCTTCAGAAAATTTGTAAATGCCCCTTGTAGTACTCGTTGATGCTGTCTGGTCGAACATTGCGGACAATAGGGGCTGTAAAGATGTTCTGAAATTCAATTCGCTCATGAGTATGTTGTTTCTTTAAAGTGAATACTATTGTAAGATGTTGAGAAGTCAGCACTATGAGCCACTAGGCATTACTGATCAAATTATTACTCACCGCAATAGCTGAGTGTCTAGGCGTCGCTCTGCGCATTACGATGTCCAGCGTTGTAATGGATTGCGACCGGATTTTGAATGAGAAAGAATGCTAAAACGCACGTGAACTGAGATTTAGATGACGTTTTGAGTAATGCCAGATGATAAAAATTAATCCGAAGTTCCCTTCCATGGTAGGACTGATAAACACATGGTGAATTTGGCCCTTGCAACCACAGAATGTCTACGGTATTCGTTGCCTATTGAGAATTCAGTGGTACGATATCTGTCAATGTTTTAAATTGTGGTGAAAAAATATCTGTGGCACACTCATACTGTTGATGAATACGGAAACAAATTTCGTATTACTTTACATTAAAATAGTCAGTTTTTAGCGCACCGAAGGACTTAAGACGAAAGACACATGGACATATCGCCGCTAGCATGCGCATTTCGTACTGCATTATTCACTGCGCAAAAAAATTTGGTTTTGCGTTATTTTCAGTAAAGCTTATTTCTTCTTCTGGATCACCAATATGGCCAAGCACACGCTTATTTCACTTTACTGTGAGACGAACGGTGTGACTAAGGTGCAGGTTGTTTTTCGTGTTGACGCAGATAAAAAAAAACCAACCGAAAAAGAAAGCAAACTGAGGAAAGAAAAAAGCGTACAAATACCTTCTAATTTGTCTTCGCTATATATGGGAGCAGCAACCAACTACGAGCCTGGGCCCCTCCGGGGGTATATTAACGAACACGACGTGGAGATAAACCCCATCGGTACTTGCCAGCCGGTTGTTATTTCGTCCGCTTGCTCGCCCTGTACCTCCAGAAATATCTGTATACCCTGTGAACAAGGTTTGTGTCCGGCTATGTTTACGCACGCAATTGCTCTACAAATACCTTTATATCTAAAAAAAGACCACAGTGTAACGGTGTATGTTTTGTGCGAAGCATTTCATGTGACCTTAGCCTGTGCACGGACTTATAGTGACTTGCTTTTGGTGATAGACATGGCTTGTGGTGTAAACACATGAAGAGTTTCACTCTACTAAGCGCACTATTTGACCTGTTTTTATGTAACAATTATTAGAGTACTTCCAGCTCATTGCCTAATGACATTGTGGTGGCTCCTTGAAGGTATGCGCGAACGGACGAAAACATTGTTTCTGTTTAATCGCAAACAGGATTTTCTCTGTGGGCTTTGTTATCCACCGACAGTTTCGTAGTAATGCAGGTGCGTTGTAGCGAATTGGATAAACCTACTACGCGGGTCAATGCCGCTAACAATATAGGGAAGTGTTTATCGGGTGAGCATGTGATTTATATATAAAAAAGAACCAACATTCCCAAAAACAACAGCAGTGGCTGAATGATATTTTTGCGCGTGGGCGGGCACTCAACAATGGCCTCTATGATTAGCTACGGCAGCGGCTGCCCGAGATAATCGCGGATTTTTTACATCACCAACACTAAGCTAGACAGTTAATTTTCTCTGATACGTTGGCAGCTAAGAGTGCAGTGGGCTCTGGAAGGGAGGCTTCACTCCCAGTAACTAGCAACCAAGCGGCTTTATTAAGGAGAAGACCTCATATGCTTCTTCAAACGCAAAAATTGACCGTCGGATTGAACACAAGTGACGCGAAAAGTGATCACACGATGGCATCATCATATGTCATCGTCATGACATCACAGCTCGCCAAAATGTGTGATGCACCATGACTGCATATGATAACGTGATCACGTGACACAGTCGCTTTGTAAGAGGTGGTCCGATCACGGAGGCAGTGCAAAAGCAGGTCAGGTGCAGAAAGCTTGCAGTGCCTCTGATCCTGGAGGAAGTGCAGATCCAGCTGCGGGGCAGAAATATTTCGGAGGGAGACGGGGAAGGATCTACTGAGAAGAAAAATTAATAAGAAGATGGCCCTCGCCTTGCCTTCCGGCAGGCACGGCTTGCCGGTCCCTACGTGGGACTGAGCCGGGTGCGCGATGCAGTCGCGTTCCGCGGGACCCAATAAAGTTGTTTTGCATTCCATTCCATTCGATTCGCCTTCGAGTCGTCTTAGGCGAATCCATGAGGGACCTTGTGAGCTTTTGGGGATAGCAGTTATGTCTTTATTAAAAAAGTTGTTTCGCTCTTTCTCACAAGGCTTCCGTCTGTATGAGGACGGTATCAAGAAACATAGAGCTGTAACCAGCTGAACAACATAAAAAAAGTTTGCAGACAGATTAGTTCTTCACGAGGTGCGCAGGATATATCATGGACAAATGCAGAACCAACCTAATTCTTTAGAGCTGTACCTTTTGTCCTCCCGGCACAAACCCAGAAAACATCGCTGTGCGGGCGTTTGGCTTTCACTCTCAGAGGAGATCAACGCCGGCGAGAGACCATAAGCGAAGCACTGATGCGGCGCGTTCACGAAAACGAAGAGTAGCTCAAAGTGAGTCTTTCGTGCCGCCACTGCCCGAGGCGCTGGCTGCATCCAAGTTCACTGCGTGTTCACGCCGAGAGCACCGAGAAGCGTCTGTGTGTTGCTGTGCAACACGTTGGCTGCCTTGTCGAGGCGTGCAGCCGCAACGTGTAGACTTTTCATCGCCTTTGGCTAAGCCAAGGCATGTAGTAAAGTTCAGTCTCCTCGAGCCAATGGTCTCGTCAATTCCCAAAGCTAGCGAAACCGAGCTATTCCTGAAGAAATTTAATATAACCGCGTTTAACCGCGGCAGTTTTTTAGGAGTCAAGCACTTCAGGGCCGAGGCTTGTCCATCCATGGTGTCCGTTGGCTGGCACGGGGAGATGCGTGGATGTGAGACATAAACAAATGTTTAACAATAGACTAATATCAATTATAATTGTGACAGCACAATATAAAACACCTTTAAACACCAACCCTTCATACTAGTCGGCGACTTCAACGTAGACATTATGGACCTTAGGATCTAGCTTTGTCGTCGACTCTTTGTCACTTTATGTCAGTCAATTTACATCATATGGGGCAATGCTCGCGTAACGTACGGTAACTCACCAATACAATACCCAGAGCTTCGCCCACTTGTCATCATTCACTTCGTGGAGATGCGTGGATTTCTTTATCGCCTTGATACGGCTTTTAATTTTGTAGTCC
>JALIZH010011198.1:25000-65655 GCA_030522465.1 Rhipicephalus appendiculatus
AATGCAAGTACGTCTATCTGCCCTGTAGGGTTACTTTTCATATAAGTGGCGAATTTAAAAGAGCCTGGTGACTACTCCATCATGTTTAGAGTTGATCTGTCCAGAAGTTTCTCCCATTTGACCAATACCGGTCACATTATTAGAGATTTTCAGCTTGTTCGTGTACTTTTTAACGTTACCATGGGATAAGAATATCGGATTGCGTACACCGTGTTACCGTAATAGATGTTCTAGCTTGCCATACATAAATGTCTACGTACAGTACCGTCCACTGTTAGGGTGAACGCGCGAGCGCGTGGCCGCGCTCCGCAGAGCGCCACTGCCGCCAGCGCGGCCGCGCATCGAAGCTAACCTGCGCAGGCGCGGCAGTGCCTGCAGGCGTGGCTTCGCGTCGTCTGCTACAATGCTCGGGCTCTTGGGCGCGCCGAGCTTGCACTGCCGTGAAACAAACTTTGCTTACAGTGTCGTGTATTTCCTGCAGCCAATACAACCTTTAGTTTTAGTGTCGCAACATAAAGACGTGCCAGACGCAAAGCTATCTTCCCTTTATCGACTGAAATAAAATTGTCCCTTCGACGTACCGGAATATATGACGCCTTTAGAGCTCCTTAAGTTTACGAACACTAACGACTTCTCATTTTTCCAGGCTGTCCGGCACTGTAGATAAAAATGACTCGATTTTTATGTTTCTCTTGGGGCGAGGGGAGAAAGAAAGTGAAGTTGCCGCCAGAACATTGATGACGCCGAATTAAATGAAGGAATGGAAACAAGCGGGCGTATTTTCACGTTCTGTTGAATAGGTGTATTAGCAAACGACGGCTTTCATTACATTCACGCTATCCCAGTGAGCGTAATGGATGCTTGTAGTCGCATTTGTGCTAGGATATCGGCTATGGAAATTCGTAGCATGGTATTACACTGTGATCACGCTCACACTTGTTATAATAATTGTTGGGGTTTTACGTCACAAAACCAAGATGAGGGACGTCGTAGTGGAGGGCCCCGGAAATCTTCACCGTCTGGTATTCTTTAAAGGGCACCTGAGCCTAAGTACACGGGCCTCCAGCACTTCGCTTTCACCGAAATGCAGCCAACGCGGACGTGCGGCACTCAATCCCGCCACTGCTCGCGCGTGACCACCTCAAGATGAAAAATATTGTGCGCCCTCAATTGTGTTACTTGGGTTCAGAGCGGGCCGTGCCACCGCGACACTATCATCCGAAACCATCAGATAAAAAAATTTTTTACAGTTGTTTTTTCCCATGCTCCAGCGGTGATAAAAAGACGATTGCAGTTGAAGCCCAGTTCTTTTCGCTGCGAACATTTAGGGGCGTGTGCGTGAATTACGATGTCACGGGTTCCCGAAGAAGAAAGAATGCGCATTGTTGAGCTCAGCCTTAAAGCATATTCACAGAGGGAGATTTCAAGAATCTCGAACAGGCCGTTGAAAACTGTGAATCGGATCATTCAAGCTTACTGGACCGAGCGCAGGATAAAGGATGCTCCCCGGAAGGCCCGTGCGAAGGTGACCACGGAAGATGAGGACACAGCAATAATATCTGCGGCAAATGACTTTCCTGCGTCAACCGTCAGGGAATTGAAGCAAATTGCGAAGGTGTCGGCTGCATCAGATACGACGGTAAAACGTCGCCTACACTCAGCGGGCCTCAAAAGCAGGAGGGCTGTCCAAAAGCCTATAGTGAGCGCGGCGAACAAAGAGAGGCGCCTCGTGTTTGCCCAGGAACACGAGCACTGGAATGAAGAGTGGCAAAATGTTGTCTTCACCGACGAGTCGACATTTACCACAAGATGGGACCAACGGCAGCGTGTATGGCGCCCGGACAACTGTCGGTGAGAAACAGCTCATGGAGCCGAGAAATTTCTACGTAGTACGTGTAGAACATAATTTTGTATGGCATTACGAACCCGTGCACTGCTTAAACCTAAGGCGCAATATCCAATCTTTATTTATTTCAGGAGATATTGATAATAAATCTAGCTGAAAATTGAAATACAATGTTTCCAGAGCCAGGGCAATGATCGTTTTTGAAAGTAAGCGTGGGATACGACATTATGGCCAATACTTTTATGAAATTGCATTTCTAATTTTTACCTACGCCCAGAGAGAGAGAGAGATACTCTTCATTGGAAAAACAGAGATTTTTGCTACACCCACAACTCCATTCTGCACTTTGCTCGAACTTCTCTCATTGTAAAAAGGTGCTAAAAGCCCCCCAAATTAAGACGCACAGCATTTTCTTCAACAAAAGTTGAAAGATACTTTTTGGAATTTCAAAAAGTTTAGTGAGTGTGTTCATACATATAAGGAAGTCTGAACAGGCACATATTTTTTTATTGTTTTTTTTTATTTTTTGATGGTGCATGTTATGGGCTACATAAGAAAGCTAAGCCCTCCAAAAAACATTCTTCATTCTTTAGGTATATGCCTGAATTCATCCAGCGGGTAGCAGCCAGTGGCCGTTCGTCTGTGAGTGTGTGGGGCGCAATCACACCGGCCGGCCTGGGACCCTTGGTGAGGATAGAGGATAAGTTCACCGCTGACATGTACTGTTCAGTCTTGGACGATGTCATGTTGCCGTACCTCCTCGACGGACCCTTCCCTGACGGCGACTTCATTTTTCAACACGACAACTCCCCTATTCACAAGTCTAGAAAAGTTGGGGCATTTCTAGAGTCTCGCTATGTGCAAGTGCTTGAGTGGCCTGCGCAATCTCCAGACCTCAATATTATAGAGAACGTGTGGGGCATCATGAAAACGTCAATGGCACGCCGGAGGCTCCACGGACTCTCAGCGGATGCGCTGTGGGCCGCTATTCGCCTCGAGATCTTGGAGTGGCGCCCTCTCGCGTGTGACGTCAGGGAGAGGACTCGGATGCAGCTCTTCGTGCGCGCGTTCGCTACGTGAAGGCTGCTCGACGCTGCCAGCCTGTCTATCGCGCTCGAGTTATTGAAACATTGGTGGGCGAGTTGATAAAGCAATATGTACTGAATGTTCAAGCAAAATGTCCATCGAAATCGAGCGGAGTTTCCGTCAGGAGCACGTTCTGTGTCGATTGCTCCTGTTGTCTGCTAGCCATCCATGTGTACATCTGCTTCTATGGTGAATTTTTCTTTTCGCGACTGTTCTATGGCCGTGGCGCACTCAAAATGACTTTCCTGCCCGTTTTCGATAACTGACTTCAGCCTTCGGGCTTCAGCTTCCATGTCTGCGTTAAAGCGCAACAAATGTATACCGCGTGCTGCGCGTGTTCGGTTGCCAAGCCTGCTCCTTCGATTCAATTCATATGTTCGGAGCATGACAAACGACGTGTGATGTCATTCAAATAAATTAAGTGGCGTTACCGGCAACAACATTTGATTAAATACACATTTTTAGCAGCTGCTGTGTAAGCGCGTCGTAAGTACTTTAAATTGAAACACGAAATAAACAGGGTGAGTCTAAAGGGGATGCACGACGGGGATATGAAATATCGGTAGGTTGTCCGGAGTGATTTTCTTTTGTTTTTTGTTCTATTTTTTTTTGCAACATATTTTAATCCAAGCTTACGTTAATAAATCGACGTTTGTTCATTCGTTCACGGTGGTCTGAAAATATGCTGAACAGAATTAGTGTAATCATACTAACGTTGATAAATATAAAGCTTTCGCATCGAAAGATGTATTTGCTATAAAATACTGTAAATCAGTCTCAACGGTCGACTCCTGATGTGGCTTGGTGCGATCACTGTACTAAAGAGACTCGAGTTCCTTATGCATGTGCCTAAGTTGACTCGAAGGCGAAAGCCATCTTTTTCTTGAGTCGATGTATTGTTCCTTCGCCGCCCCCCCTGCGAATGCTTTCTGGACGTAACGTGGTTTTGCATCCAGCTCGCCCAATCTATGCTAGTGGTCCGCAATAACCCGCTGGTAGATGAACTTATCGATTTCATTTTGTCGGCTGTCGTGTCTGCACAAGTCCACATGACTACAATTGGGAGTGGAGCGGGAATTTTCATTCATCTCAAGTCTGTTTACACAACGCTAACTTTTGCGAATAAGCCGCAAAATTGATCGCGCTGCGATTTCAAAGCAGCGGAGACTCTCTTTAACTCACTTGGCGGGGGGCGTTCGCCCTTTCACGTAAGCTATTTCAACGCCATCCAGCCCAGTGAGCGACGCTACGAACTCGGGGGCATGAACCTGACCGCGATGGCTGTCGGGATACAGAAGATATGTTAAATGTTAACGTTTCTTAAACTCATGTAATGCTAGCAGTCATCTCAAGAAATATCATAAGAAGAAAATGGAGCTAGTAGTCGAGGAACGCCGTGCGACGCAGGCGAACTATAACGAAAATGCTGCTGTTTTAGCCAGAGCGTAGCAGACGACAAAAGCCGAATCCCCGCCCTTGCGTCACCGGAGCGCCGTTCGCAGCGCCGCCATCGGTCGCACACGAGGCGAATAGAAGAAGAGTGGGAGCAGCTTAGAGCCAACCGCGGCCTTTGCGCATCCCTGTACAGCTCTCTGCCAGGCAGGATGCGGGCTGTCATTGACGCTGCCGGAGAAGCCACCCGATATTGAAGCGGAAAAGCGCTCAAGATCGTATTTGCCGCGATCCGTCTTTATTTGGTGTCCCAAAAAACCAGACCCGCCATTTTGCTCATCTTAATGCTGCGACATCCACACGAAGTATCTGTGGTGTGAGATAATCTCATTTTGTTTTAGCCATGAAAATTCTTGGCTGTTTCTTTTTTTCATGAATAAACTGTGGATCTGTTTTTTTTATCTCGCTCCAATGTGTCGTTTTATTTTTCACGCGAGAAAAAGCTAGATATTAGTGTATATAAAACAAGTAAATTAATTCTTTATTTCAGTGAGTTATATGTAAAACAGTTTCATTCAACTTATTGATCGTTACGTTTCGAAGTAAACAGTCCAACTGTTTTATATATTATCGGATGATACCACTCACGACGTCGCACGCCTGCGTTCAAGACCGTAAAAGGACGGCCCAGGAACACCCCTCAACACGCTCCCTCTAAAAATGGACGAGAAATTCCAACACTCACTAGGCGCATTACAGCCGACGCGAAAATGTCTGCGCTAACGTTGCATTGTGAATTATTCTTAAGAAACGAAGAATTTGCTGACACTTCTAACTCGAAAATAACTTTTTATTACCTTCAATTCAAAGCAACGAAACTGTATTTTTCTTAAGTAATTTTTTCAAGTAATTCTATTATGAAGAGCACTTCACTGGCGTTCTAAATCTGCCGGTCGCCAAGTTCCGACACTGAAATGAAAGGTTGTATTGGCTGCAGGAAATACACGACACTGTAAGCAAAGTTTGTTTCACGGCAGTGCAAGCTCGGCGCGCCCAGGAGCGCGAGCAATGTAGCAGACGACGCGAAGCCACGCCTGCAGGCACTGCCGCGCCTGCGCAGGTTAGCTTCGATGCGCGGCCGCGCTGGCGGCAGTGGCGCTCTGCGGAGCGCGGCCACGCGCTCGCGCGTTCACCCTAACAGTGGACGGTACTGTACATACGTTGACGTATATGTTTACATTTGCGCAAGCTGCTAAATGATCATAATACCTGCATTTATACTATATTTAATGTCGAAAAGATTTAACCACCACTGCGGTAAAATCGTAGAAGAGGTTTTAGCGTCTATGGTATTCCGGTATACGCAACGGGGTGTAAGAATACCAAGCTATCGGACGATGGCTACGATGATACCAACACCTTGGGACCATCGGTTATGGCTTTCACGGTTATGGCTTTGGTATTCTAGGTCACTCTAGCTTTGGTAATCCGGCTGATACAACATGGCCCCGTAATTGGCCTCGAACTTCGGCTTATTTTGGCTGGAGTCTCCATAAAACGAATATCGCTAGTAGCCACGATCGAAGATGAATTCGCGAGCTATAACCGTAACTGCTACACGTACCCGGCGAATTGTTTATGTTCCGTGAGAGCAAGCCTATGTTCCGTAAAGCTTCACGCATGCGCATACTACATCCGGTATTTCGGTAATATGGCAACGTCAAAAGTATAGGTACAAGCTAAGAACCTCTATTGTTTGTATGCATTAATTCAGGTTTCTCCAAATCTGCAAGCGAGTACTGGTTATAGGAAAGCGCAACGAAAAGTATTATCGGCAGCTATTAACCAGCAGGTTGATGCAGGTCGGTGAATGGTGTACAGAAAATGCTGCTACTGAAGAAGCCCCCAAACGCTTCGTGAGAAATGAAAAGAAAACCGAGCTAAAACTCCTCGGATATCAAAGAAAGCAGTAATCTCTGGACAAATGTTCGGCCAAATTTAAGGGTGACAAATCGCACAAAGAATCACTGACAGCCAAGTTTCGAAAGCAGGCTAGCAGCAATACAAGGCAGATAAAGAACTTCATCAAGCAGTTTTAAAGCAATCGAGAAGGGCAATTTAGTGCGAAGGAACCCAAAACTCTTCAAAGGAAAATTGCAGAATTTTGAAACCTAGAAAAAAATGTATTCGCTAGCACGCTAGGAAAGCACTTCCCATTTATAGGAAGTCGGCCAATCAATAACAGTAAGGCAAGGACATCACCATAGGTAGTCCATTCACTGTGGACTGAAATACCACCTTCCTTGATCATTAGCCAGTCATTAGCCTCTATATGAAGCAATGCAGCCATTGATGATGCCTACATTGTTCGAATGCATTTAATCACCTGAACCTGCTGTTGGCGCACCTTGACACTTTCACCAAGTCATTCCTCGTCTCTGCTCACATAATTACCCTGCTAATTTTATTGCCATCAAAAAGTATACATAAAAAACCGCTTTGTTGAGTTTCTTTTCAGATTCTCACGTTAGGGAGCGCTAACGAATGCCACAAACACTCTCTGTTTGAAAGCATGCGTGCACTAAGAATAAGACAGAAGTAGAACGTACGGGCCCTTTTGTCCTCGGTGAGATCGTGTATCGAGCGAGCAGTGAGCTGGAAGGAGCGCTTTTTTGTGCGTTTTCGTGCTGCGTCCGGACTAGAGCAGAACACACGACGTTTGACAAATGACCCAATGAATAGCCATTTATCTCTTCTATGCAGTTATTGTGGCTGGACGCGCCCACAGACATGTTAGGGACGAGCGGAAATGAACTCGAGGCGAAATGAAGGTCGTGTCTCTTCGCACTGTTGGAAATGCGTATATGTGATGAATGTGACACAAGTACATAGAAAAAAATATCGAAATTACAGGACGTTTATGGTAGCTGTACGTCGCAGGCCATGTACGGCAATTACTCTGGCGGAAAATGTTTTTCAGGTTCTTACAAAAACTTACCAAAGCAGCATTTTCAAGAAAACAAAGCCGTACCAAAACACTATTTCAAAGAAGGACAAATACCTCTGAGGGGCTCAGTTTGTGTGTGTGTGTGTGTGTTGTTTTGAACGTTTTAAAGCAAAGAGACCATCATAACAACTGATGGGGCTTAACGTCCCAAAACCACGATATAATTATGAGGGACGATGTAGTGGAGGGCTCCGGAAATTTAGACCACCTGGGGTTTCTTTGGCGTGCATCTAAATCTTAAGCACATGGGCCTCAAGCATTTTCACCTCCATCCAAAATGCGGGCCGCCGCGATCGGGATTCGATCTCGCGACCTTGGGGTCAGCAGTAGAGCACCATCATCACTAGAAAACCATGGCGGGTAGAGACAATGTGGAGTTTGGTACAATGGGTGCCCAATGTTTGGAGACGTGGACGGGAGGGCACGCAAAGAAACTGAACACGCTATACAAAACCACGCAAGCAGAGCGCAGTGTGTTCCGTGCTCAGAAAGTCTTCCTTTACACAAAGCTGTTTTGGTACACAAATGAAACGCACGGAAAAATGAAAAACAAAATCGGCAGATCCCACGTACCAAGCGAATCCATGTCATGCGAAGCATGTGGATCGGCGCACCTGTTCTTGGCGCGAAACATCAGCTGTAGAAGATAATGAAGAAAGAGTGTGCCGGTTCATTATGATGATACTTTTCGTTCGCGACTAACGAAATTTCTCCAACGCTAAACAGCTCCGCTGTTGGAAGGACTTCTTGGTTCACGTGGTGGCCGAACGCAGATGTTAAAGTTTGCTGCGCTTGGCATCGACCTCACCATTGAAGCTGCCGGGCTAGTACACGAATGAAGAGACCTTGTTTGGGCCCTTTTATCAAGGGTGAAGTGGTTGAGCTCTTATGGAAGGCAGTGCACAGTATGACTCTGCAAACGTGTTACACGCCTGAGTTCACTCACGATCGGCTCAAGGCGCGTTGTTCGGCTAGTTGGTTATGATCCATGGGACTGTTTGGCGTAGCACACACCCACAAGGACAAAGAAGGACACACACACACAGCGCTAACTTTCAACTAGGTTACCGATGTGTGTGTGTGTGTCCTTATTTGTCCTTGTGGGTGTGCGCTACGCCAAACAGTCTCAACGATCGGCTGTATTCGCTCTGCCCATCGCTGCCAACTGCGGGTGCTAACTGGTCTTTACAGGGGAGAAGAAACAGGGCTGTGCCATCTACGCCTGGGTGTAGTATTCACCGACGTTACGACCCTGCCTAATACGAATTGTGAGCGCAGCTTCGTGTTGGGGCAACGCCAACTGTGTTCGAAGTCTTTGCTATCCGCAGCTGTAGCAATGCAAAAATCTTGACGTATTGTCCCCGGAAACTGCCAGCGCTCGAGTGCTACGCACACCACTCTTGCATCGCAGGCGTCGCGAACCAAGCGAAACGCTGACAACCCCGTGACTACAAGCGAAGCGAGCCGCAGTGCACCTGCCAGCCCTGCATGAGCATGATGTCTGACCAGGAAGAAAGCGAGGTTAGAGACCAGTCGCTCGTGATATCGCCAGACTCCGCATTCGCTCTCTTTTGTCCTCGTTCGCTCTATTGGTTACGCTGCCGACATCAGCCAACGGCGAAGCAGCTCAACGCAAGAACGGGTGCCTAAGAGCGGCGCTGTTCTTGCCGATGCGACCGAGTGCAATGACAGCGCTGTGGAGGAGGCTGTTGAGCACTTCTTGTGCTATTGCCCGACTTTGGGATATGCAAGGCTTAAACTCCGTGCAATTCTGAACCACCAAAACGGAAAAACCTACTCAGTAGTCAATATCCTGGGACCATGGGACAGCGCGTCAAGGTCGCAAAAAGCAATGAACGCCCGGCTGAAATTTCTCATGGTCACAGGAATGACTTACCACCTCTGACGTCAAGCGCTGTACTGTTGTTGCGTTGATGACCACGACAGTGGCATTTCTCTTCTCTTCTTAACTTTTAATATAATAATCATTCATGGGGTTTTACGTCCGAAAGTACATCATTATGAGATATGCCGTAGTGGAAGGCTCCCAGAATTTCGTCGACCTGGGGTTCTTTAACGTGCGCTTAAATATAAGCACACGGGCCTCTATCATTCTCCATACAAATGTGGTCGCTAGACTTCGAGTTTCGAGAGTCGCAAAGTGGGCTTGTTGGTAGATCATTAGAAGCAGTTGGTTGCTGCGCGAACCAGCACCAGCATGTGTGTCTTCTTAATGTGTTTCTTTTTGTCCTTGTGTTGAGTTCGCGCTGCAGCCAATGCTGACTTTCAAGTCAGCAGTCCAGTAGCATAACCACTAGACCTTCACGTCGGGTTCTTCTGAAACTTTTTGTCCTTTTTCAGTGCAGGGTAGTCAACCGGCCTCGGCCCTGGTTTACCATGCAGCGTTTTAGGGGCGAAGCCCCTTAGGATTTCGGCGTGTCGGCGTACACCGTCGTCTGCTGCTGCTGCTGCTGCTGCTGCTGCTGCTCATGTGACGGTCAATTTGCTTGAGCGCAAGAGAGAGGGTGCCACCGACTCAACGCTTCCTGTGTGGCGAGAAAGAGCGAATGGCGCGCGTTGACTATAGAAACGCTCTTTCTGAGATGAACGCTGAACTACCTGCTCTCAATTAACGAGAAGGCGATTTCGCCCCCGAGAGATACCGCCCACGCAGGTAGCATCTCCTAGCGAGTTTCTTGACTGAAAAAACCGACTGCTCGTGATGCACAACCGCTGACCGGCCACCCCGTATATATAGGCACTGGATTTTGACCTGCAATGTAGTGCCGGTGGGAGATTTTTCTTGTGCGTAGTTGAACAATAAAGATTCACAGCGTGCGCGTTAACTAAAAGCAGACTGCGGGCCCGAGAACACTGCATGCTTCGCTTCTCCAAATTTTCACGTTAGTGTGATAGAGCTGGAACCGCCTTCGCTACATGCCCCTTCGCCCAAATTTTATTTTATAATTTTTCTATTTTCCGCCAATTAAGCTAAACAAAATGAAAGTCTAAGCGCTCGTTTCATTGGAGCATACACGGTTGAATTACGCTCAAGAAACTCTGCTACGCTTATTCTTGCTTCATCGCACGCTTTTTAGCGTGCGAGATCTTACAGTAGTACTCATGTCTACGAATGCGCCTTGTGGCGGGGTAGTATTTCATAGCCTTCCACAAAGCATTTCGTACATATAATATAAAAGGCGCACTTCACTTAAAACGGCGGACTGTCACTGCTCAGGTAGCAACGGGAACGTGGATGTTGACCACATTTTGGTTCGTTTTTGCTATACATCACCGCAGTACGACGAAAAAGCGAAGGCATACAAACGACGGTACGCATCGATCTATTTCTTCTCTGTGGCAGAACCTGAAAGCCATAGAGAACAGCTTTATAACTAGAGCTACACAACAGTGGGTTTCTTCGCCCATTCTTAAAAATTAAATCTTTAAGGTTTTGGCTGCTAAAAATAACAAACCGAAGATTTTCAACGCACTGGGACATTTCTTTCAGAGCGCAGACATTCCTAACGTGCCATAGTGGACCGCAAAATGGAATAACAACCACCTTGGACGGGTTGTATGTGATCTCATATGTAGAATGTAGGCCCCGTCCTTTTGGCTTTATGTACGTGTTGGCGTTGTGTGTGTGTCTGAAAGTCGGACGCAGTATAAGGTATGTATCATGGGACTTACTACAGGGTGCGTTGCAACTTGCTTGCGCCTTTTGTTTCGGTATGTCTGTGAGTCAAGAGGTTCACTTACTTTGTTCGCGAATTCTTATCTAGATTCTAAAACTCATGATTTTGTTCCGTGCACTCACAATATATTTGCTATTATTGTTACTATCTCGTGAAAAGTTGCCACTGCAATATAAAACAAACACCGAAAATGTGGTGCCAAGCGCCCCATCATTGTTATAGACTTGAAGCCAGTTGTCTAGCGAATTTACAAAGTAGTGTAAGCGTGGTGCCGAAGAAGGAGCGCTCTCGCGAGTTTAATCTATTGCAGTTTTCAGTGAGATGGACAGGACAACCTATGTGAAGTTAGAGCTTAACCTCGCAATAAAGCATGTCTCAAGATTTTCTTTATTAGACTTAGAAGTGCAGGTTGAGAAATATCTTTGTTTTGTGCGTCTAAACATCAAACATTCATTTTATTTTCGTATAATATACCAATTGATTCACGCGGTTGTAGGTCTTAAATACTGCGATTATGAAAGAAGAGACTGAGGGGCATCGTGTCATGACTACTCGTAGTTTTTACCATGCATTGAAACCTCAGTTCAGGAATGTTTTTGGAATTGCTGCCAGGGAAGTGCAGCCGCCAAGGCATGAAATTGTAGATAATTCTTTGTGAGTTAGTTATAAGGTAACGACTGTTACAGAGAGCAATCGACCAGGTACTGCTTCTGGTGCATTTCCAGAAAGCAAGAGGTACACTAGAAGATGTCGAATCTATTCCTTATCCTTGTTTTAGTACGCAACGCTAAATTTCGGCAAAAAAGAAGCTTTTCAAAGAAGAAAGTGGCATGCAGTCGCTTCCTGTGTTAACAAATAGCATGTAGAAGTGGCCCAACCAACGGCGGCAGATCGAATGTGAGCACCTTGAACACCCGCGGGAGAAAAAAAATTCACCCTCTTTGGGGCTCTCGCCCTCCATGTGCTTTCTTAGGCTAAGCGAAGCCTATATATTGCTTTGTCCAGAGTGTTTCTGTTTTTTTCTAAGAATTTGTGCGGCTTGCGATGGAGGAGGAGGAGGAGGAAGAGGAAGGAAAGGCAGGAGGTAGAAAGAAGTGAGCACACAAAAAAAATCACGATGCTGCAAAACGCTGATGCTGAGTGGCGTTGTTTAGGTGTCTTGATTTTGCGACAAGGCAAATGCTTCTGCTTCAGTAGCGCACACCTCTGGAGTCTGGCGTCGGCGGCGTTGAGCGTCTGCTCGTGCAGCTCGTTTAGCAGCAGCGGCAGACGACGCAGTTCTACCAGTTGCGCCGCTCACTGTTTAGGCTACCCGTTGGCTTCCGCGCTCTCAGCGGCTGGTCCCGCCTGGTATTCCGCGGGAAAATTTTTGCGGCCCCAGGCGGCACGGGTCGGTGCATATACATCGCAATAAAATCCGCAAAAAACTTCATAAATAACAAATAGTGTTCTATTCTGTTAGCAATAGTTAACTGCATCAACTGTTTCAGTAAGGTTTTCATGTGTAAAAATTTCACCATCTCCCGCTAAAGGGAACCATGTGTAGATGTGAAGCAGCGGGCGCTAACACTTACACTGGCGGTGGCGTTGACGCTGGCGCTATCGCAGCGTTGCGCAGGAGAGAAAACTGAGGAGGCGCAAAGCACGCAGTGATGGACCGGTGTTTCCTGCTGGAACATGCCAATCGCTGCTAATGGGCAATGAGAGACAGAAGACTCCGACTGGACACAGAGACCCGCAGTGCGCTTTTAGTTAACGCGCACGCTGCGAATTTTTATTGTTCAACAACGCACAGGATAAATCTCCCACCGGCACCACATTGGAGGTCAAGATCCATTGCCATATATACGGGATGGACAGTGAACGGTTGTGCAGCGCGAGCAGTCGGTTTTTCAACCAAGAAACTCGCTAGCAGACGCTGCCTGCGTCTGCGTCGTGTGGCGAGAGAGGGGGGGAGCGTAGGAGAGGAGAGAGAGGGGGGGGGGGACGCGCATGCGCAGTGGGGTGTGGACGCTGTGGGCAGGGATGCCTAGAGGAGAGAGGGGGGGGAGCGTAGGAGAGGTGAGAGAGGGGGGGACGCGCATGCGCAGTGGGAGCGTGGGCAGGGATGCCTAGAGGAGAGAGGGGGGAGCATAGGAGGGGAGAGAGGGAGGGGCGGCGCATGCGCAGTGAGGGTGTGGATGCCGCGGGGAGGGATGCCTAGAGGAGAGAGAGGGGGGAGAGGAGGTTTTTTATTTTTATTTTTTTTGAAAGGGTTTGCGCATGCGGAGTAAGGGAGGTCACGCCGCACACCACCACCGGATTAAGCTTCGCCATAAGATGCTTCACATCTAAAAACTTTGAAACACACAGGTATGTGTAGAGGAACTCATCGGCTCTCGGACTTCTTGCCGTGTGCCTTGCAAAATAAGCCCAGCCTTGCGGGATGATTTTTCAATTTGTTTGGCAGGATCTGACGAGGAAAATGAGCCCACTCGGCGGCTTGTAGGCGCATTTCTGAAGCCGTGACTGGCGGGTTTTGGGATGATGCCATGCTTCAAAAAATTCGGGAAGATGCACGCTTCGCCGCTAAAAAACACACACAGACAAACTTACAAACAGCTCCCACAACGGTCAACTATGTCCATCAAACGGAGAACGTATGCAGCAAACAGCAAACATCAAATAACGTGTGGCCATCTATGAGAAATTGTCAAAAACAACCGTTTTGTGAGCAGCCGGCGATTCACCGGTCAAAGCGCTTCTGGCCTCGCCATCACGGCTGGCGAGTCACCGGCTGCGGAAGCCAATGGGTTAAGAAAGAACTGAGACTACTTTCGATAGAGGTGCACAGTTTACATTAAGAAGAGACGCAGTGAGTAGCGTGACTGGCGCGGAATATTTCGTGCAGCCCATTTCACATCGAGTGCCGCAGGCGGAGCGTAGCGCGACTGCCTTGCTAACCGGGAGACCACGGAAGGCGGCGCGTGGGGGCATTCCACAACAGCCGCCGCAGACAGGCCTCCACTCGTGCAGCGAGTTATTTCCATATATGGTATCGGCGGACGCCCTCACCGCGTACCTCATTGATGACGTCATCGGCGACCGCTCGACGGCATGCACTACCGTGGCGCTGCAGAACCTGTCCTCTCGCCACAGTTGTTCCTTCCTTTTCGAACTCTCATCGTTTTCACAGTTTTTCAGACTCCACTGCGCTTCGCGTTCGCTCTCATTCATTCTCCTTCCCTCTGCCGGTTACGCCGACGCCGCTCAATGCTGTAACAGGTGTCTGAGCTGCGCTTTGAAATTTCGCTTGCATTTAAAGAAAGCTGCTGGGCTTTGTGCACTTCCCCATTTTGATAACTTCATAGTACTAGAAGCAGGATCTCAGGTGTATGACATTCCACTTTAGATAATGACATGTTTTTTCTATTTACCAATAACAGTACTAGTTAAGTCGTGGTGCCCACTGAAGGCTCCCAAGTAGTGGACAAACAACATCCAGCACCTACCACCACCACATTACCACCCGACTATACGAGCGACGCAATAGAGTGGGGCTCGAGAAGTTGGCTTAAAGGCAGGATATCAAGTGACACTCTAAATCAAATTTATTTTCGCAGTACATCTTGACAAGATTAGTTTTTATTACTCAAGCCATCTTCACTGACAACAACGAAGAAAAAAATACTGAGGAACACTTGCTCTGTCGAGAAAATTGGGCTAAGCAATGCTTGGTGTATGCGTGCCTGACCTGCTAGTTTTATTTCTTTCTTCCTTTCTTTCTTTCTTTCTTTCTTTCTTTCTTTCTTTCTTTCTTTCTTTCTTTCTTTCTTTCTTGCTTTCTTTCTTTCTTTCTTTCTTTCTTTCTTTCTTTCTTTCTTTCTTTCTTTCGTTCGTTCGTTCGTTCGTTCGTTCGTTCTTTCGTTCGTTCGTTCGTTCGTTCGTTCGTTCGTTCGTTCGTTCGTTCGTTCTTTCTTTCTTTCTTTCTTTCTTTCTTTCTTTCTTTCTTTCTTTCTTTCTTTCTTTCTTTCTTTCTTTCTTTCTTTCTTTCTTTCTTTCTTTCTTTCTTTCTTTCTTTCTTTCTTTCTTTGTTTCTTTCTTTCTTTCGTTACTTATTCATCGTTATATTCATTTATTTCTATTCCGCTGAAAAATCCTACCTCCTAGCTGTTTTCTTCTTTCAAGCCGAGAATTGCACCTTCAATCACGTGTTTAGCTCTTACGAAAGACAACTGAGGCGACAGAGCTCTGAGGCCGTATTTGATTTCGGTGTGAAGGCAGTTATGTACACGTGTGCATCAAAGTCTTTCCCTTTACCCTTTGTGTCTTGAGGAGGTTTGGTAGCAAAACGGAGTGTAGCAAAACGGGCGCAAGGTGGTCCACCTGCCTGTCCTTGCTATCTCTGTTCTGGCTCTTACTCTCCCACTACCTGTCTATGCTAGTCGCGCATATTTCGAGCCCCCCACATCATTTTCAGTGTTTGTCACTTCTCTACAAGACGCGCTCCACAAGGCCGACAAAATAAAAACATATTTTGTCACCACACTAATTCGCGCACAAAAAGCCCTCTACTCCGTCTCCCCTCCATTAGGCGTAACTTTTAATTCGAAAGCGCCGCTCCTACGTGTCTAACACGAGGCGCGAACTCATTCGCAGGGCGCCGTCCGCACACTTTATGAAGCACTCCGAACGACCTTCTTGGTCAGACGCTCATTACTCTTGAAGACTGCGCGAAATACTGACTGCCTAACTCGCTCAATTATGCATCAGCATGCGCACACGCGAGCGTGCTAGATAGCGGTTGTTTATTGCTGGTGCAGTAGCAACCTCTCTTTCTTCGTGAAATGCATACCTTGTACCAGGTGCAGAGAACGGGTAGAGAGAGAGCCCAGCATTCATTCTGGCAGCTATTAGTTTTCTAGCACTTTGCCTGCGACGTGCCCAGAGAATGTGCGTGCGGCTGATATGCGAAACTGCAGTACGTCTACGATGAAACCAGGAAATGCAGCTGGCTGTCGCTTTCGTAGGCGTAGCTTTTCTCTCTCTCACAGCTTCAAACGAAATTCATAGCATAGATTTTTTTGCGTACGTGTTTTAGTAATGGATTGCATTGAGGAATCTGAGAAAGATTGTTCAGCTTCAGCATACTTTTCGAAAGAGGGAGAAACGAAGAAGAAGACGAAGAAAAATAAGTTTATATTTCACTTCTGAAAATGAAACAGGACCGAAGCATTTACAAAACGAGTTCCCAAAACTGTGGGCTGTAAGGGGATCTCCTGTGCTAATTAAGAAGCACAAAACCAAAGGTTATGCAAAGGCCGTAAACATTTAATGCTTTTTAACTAGCAATAACATGAGTTTAGAGGGCGTGCCTTGCTATCTGAAAAGCCTCATATAAATGTGATTGTGGCTATCCTGTACAGGTTAACGCAATACCACGTTGGAAATCACACTCAGCCTTTACTCGGCCGTGATGTTGGTAACGAAGCAATAACAAAGTGCGCAGGCGCAGTTAGAATGAGCCCAGGCAGCACGCCGGCATTGGACCGATCTCGGCCCAATGTCGGCTAACGTCGGCGGCAATATTGGCCCCATGTCGGCAAATCATGCTCGCGCTACTTTCACCCACATCGGTCCGATGTCGGCTAGCCGGCGTTGGGCCGATGAGGGCTAGCCGGCGTTGGGCCGATGAGGGCTAGCCGGCGTTGGGCCGACGAAGGCTAGCTGGCGTTGGGCCGATGAGGGCTAGCCGGCGTTGGGCCGATGAGGGCTTGCCGGCGTTCGGCCGATGACGGTTTGCCGGCGTTCGGCCGATGACGGCTGGCCAGCGTCGGTCCGAGACCGGCCTGCCGTTATTCAGCAGATGATGGCAAGCCGTCATTGGGCCTATGTAAGCTGGCCGATGCTCGCGTGGTGTCGGCCTCGCCGACTTCGGGAAGCCGCCGGTGCGACGGTTAGCACTCGTTATTATGGTAATTTACCGTGCGGTGAGTAAGGTAATATACTGTGCCGTTGTAGTCTGCACGTAGCCAGTTTAGATGGGGACACCGGCAGTAGTTGCTCGATGCCTACAGTAGCTTGATTAAAAAGGCTGATACGCGTGTTATAAAGTGAAACGGCTGCGTGGCGACCATGCATAGTTCGGTATTCCTGTGATTACTGTACTGTAAGTCAGTAGTGCAAAAAAAAAAAACTATTCGCAGCACAACGGCATTCATCGACTACCGTTGACGCCGTATTCGGTAAATACTTCGTAAGCAGAACGACCCATTTGGGGTCTTAGCATAGCATTGAGACCCAGAATTCTATGGAACCGTGCAAGGCTGAGAAGAAAAGTCAATATTGTCTCCAACACACCTAAAAGGATGAAAGTCCTGCTGCATCAGTTACGCATGCGTCTAGGTAATGAAGGAGCAACACATTTGCAAAGTGATAAACAGACATTTATTCACACATATGAACACACGCCAGCAGTTCCGGAATAATTATGCCATAAAGGAACACCTAAACATCTATAGATACCGTAGCCAACATCTAAAACGATCCCACAGCCACCGTATTCCTAATGAAAAACAGGAAAATATGATCGAGAATGGGGTCAGGCGAAGAGTTATAATGTTATTCAAGGCACATTCAGAATAAATATTTAAAAACATAGAACGGGAAAATATGATTAAGAATTAACGAAGAATCTCATAGCTACTTGTGTTTTGTGGACGATATCGCGCTTTGCGGCAATGACGGTGACGAATCACGAAACAAAAAAATACTGGTGATGTAAACGAAAGAAGCCGGATTAAAGATGTACCCGAAGAAAACAAACATCATGTTAGGCGGCCCGGCGAGAAAGGGAGATTACGGGTGGCAAACAGACTAGAAGTGCATGTATACGGCTGGTTAGCCCCCCCCCCCCCCCCCCCCACCCGATGTTTATCAAATTCACCGAAAAGTAAGGTTGGGTTGGTTCGCAAACGTTAGTCCATCGTAACACATGACTGGAAATTAAATTACCCCTATCCTTTAAGTGGAAATCACAATTCTTTCACTGATAACTTATGGGACAGAAACATGAATAAACTACAGCACGCGACCTGAAAAACGTTGCGAGTGGTGCCGCAAGGTTCCATATACTGTACAGTCGCGCGCGATATGAAGGTTATCGCGCGAGCGTACCGGTCAACGCTCGCGCGATAACCTTCATATCGCGCGGGACTGTACATCTAAACAAGGTAGACACACACGCACGCATTCCTTATCTCAAGGTAAGAATGTAACGGAAAAGAAGCATGCATGAATACCTTTCACGCATGGCTCTTGGATCGGTAAGAACACGAGCGAATAAAAGGCATGGTCAATAGCGAACGCACGATAAAGAGAAAAATCTGTCTGGACAGACGTAAGAGCAGTCAAGACGTGTCCTTAAATGAAGCGAGCGAGTCCGATGTGGAAGCACGTAGCCACTGGCTGCTAGTTGCGGTGATCTTTGCCGAAAACAGCGCTGGAATCTTGCCGCGTATCCGTCTCGCACACGTTTTTTACTTTCCTCCGCACATGTCCACACACCGACACTTCTTGAAGAATTCTGCTGGCCGGGACGAAAAAAGCCTTCTCTCGCTACAAGTTATCCTTCCATCGAGCTGGCTACCCTTCCCCTGCCTGGTCAAGCAAGTTTCGCGACAATGGTGGTGGTGGTTGTGGTTCGAAGAAGGAAAAGGCGCCTAATTTCTGCAGCCCGGTCGGGAGCACGGCGCAGCGCCTATGCGACAATGACGCGCCGAACGACAGGAGTAAAGGCGGGGGGGGGGGGGGGGGGGGGGAAGAGGGGTAGAGCTGGAAGAAGACGAAAAAATGCTGACGCTCCTTTCTTAGGAGCACGGCTCAGCCTCCAACAGTAGTGTGCGCCCCCCCCTCCCCCCCGTGTCCTCTCCCCCCTCCACAGCATGTCGTGTGTGGGCTACGTGGATTTTTCAATGCATCGCTTGTTCCAAGTGTCGCTACGTGAAAACTTTCCGTACACCATGTTGTAACCGCATTTTTTATCGTATTTCCCGTGCAATAACAGTAACATTAATGAAATCCAAAGTTTGACGGAATCCCGTTTGGTCGGGAGGAGGCATTGCAAAAGAAGAAGAAACGCCGACCACAATAAAATCAAATTAAAACAAATTAAACGGGACGTTTCGGCTCCCACACCGGAGCCTTGTTCACAGTGAAGTTCAAAAAAAAAAATCTCTCCCTTCTTAGCAGCATCTATTTTTTTTTTTGAACTTCACTGTGAACAAGGCTCCCGTGTGGGAGCCGAAACGTCTCGTTTTGTTTTAAATTGTTTTATTGTGGCCGGCGTTTCTTCTTCTTTGCAATAGTAACATTAAATGCGACTGTTTCTAAACGCACGTGGGAAGCAATCGTTGAACGAGATTTTTACTTCAAAATGATAGGTATGGGACACAAAGACGGCGATGAAGTGAAAACACGAACTGGCAAACACGTGTCAAACACGTGTTTTATGTTCGTTAACGATTGTTTGTCTTGGTGGGCTAGTTGATTTGGAAGGTTTTTACCGAAAAAACGTGTCTACACTTCTTCCCGGTCTTTCTTGCGCCATACCTATTTTTCTCAAGTAATGAACAACGAGCTCAGCAACACTCCTTGTTGAGCTTCTACTACTTTCACAAGGCAAAATTATGTGACATCACTGAAGCAAATGCGTTTGTTACGCTTGACCACAACATGCGCGTGTGTAAATACGTGCACACCCACAGACAAGAAACTATTCGTGCAGTTTATAAGCACTCACACCATGCGGTCAGCAGCTGAAAGGATGTAAATGATATAGCGCTAGAAATATGATGTAAGGCACGGTTTATGCACAGATTTAGTATTCACATAAAACTTCTTCCGCTAAATGTATTCCTGCTGGAATGATTGGGCGAATCCTGATGCTGGATATATCAGTAAGGTCTACCGAACAATGGCAAAAACATTTATGAAAGAGTTGGACTTTGAATGTAAGTTCAGTTTTTGTAGCGTTGAACAGCTCGTCAACGAAATGGCCATCTAATGTGAGTCAATCTGAAGGCCGCTTTTTGGGTAGAAAAGCCACAGTGCCAGTGTTACCTGTTAGTTAATGTCCTTGCAGAAACTAACAAGAGGATGCAAGCTATTTACTCGGCGTTACTTCACGCCCCGAATAGTACATGCGGCATTAGCACGATACAATGCATGCCTGCACTTTCTTATTTTTGCTAGTACACCAATCCATGTAGCAGCTTTCTGCAGCTTAGGCAAGTAATATTCAAGCGCTTAATGCTCTATGGCATTATAAGCTTGTGTTCGACGTCGACGTACAGTAGATTGCCAACATGTCAGCGACGGTTTTATTTAGCCGCTCGGTGAGGCCATTCGTCTGCGGATGATATAGTTGCGGTTGTCCGTCGGTGACTTGTATGTCAAGATGGTTTGCGTTATTTCCGCCGTAAAATCCGTACGTGTCAGTGACGACGACTTCTGTAGCGCCGCGACGCAGGAGGACGTTCTCAACAGGGCAATATATAACTGTCTGAAGGAAGACAAGAAGGTATTCCAGCTTCGTCGATGAAAGCTAACCAACAATTGACTCAGCCAACATTACTTTAAGAGCGGCAACAACACGGGAAAAAAGGCCCAATTCTGCCTGTGAAAGCCTTCAGCTGCCGATATCAGTTGAAGCATCTGATACACGGAAGAATGACGGCAAGCTCGGCCCAATGTTGCCGGTGAAAGCCATCGGCTAAGCCGATATCGGTGGAAGTACGGCGGGACGCCGGCAAACTCGGCCCAATGTTGCCGGTGAAAGCCATCGGCTAAGCCGATATCGGTGGAAGTACGGCGGGACGCCGGCAAACTCGGCCCAATGTAGCCGGTGAAAGCCATCGGCTAAGCCGATATCGATGGAAGTACGGCGGGACGCCGGCAAACTCGGCCCAATGTTGCCGGTGAAAGCCATCGGCTAAGCCGATATCGGTGGAAGTACGGCGGGACGCCGGCAAACTCGGCCCAGTGTTGCCAGTGAAAGCCATCGGCTAAGCCGATATCGGTGGAAGTACGGCGGGACGCCGGCAAACTCGGCCCAATGTTGCCGGTGAAAGCCATCGGCTAAGCCGATATCGGCGGAAGTACGGCGGGAGGCCGGCAAACTCGGCCCAATGTTGCCGGTGAAAGCCCAACATCGGCTGAAGGACGGCAAAATCGGCCCAATGTTGCCGGCGAAAGTCAACGGCTCCGCCCATATTGGCTCCATGCCGGCAACGACGGACCGTGGTTGGGCCGCCCACAGCCGCCTTAAAACCAATATCGGCCCGACGTTGTGTGCTGCCTGGGAGTAGTAAAAGCCAATGACAATATGGACGTAAACGGACGTCTCCCGTTTGAACTATCCTTCCATTTTACATTGATGTCATTCAGATTCAGAGACGACTTATCAGGGAGTGGAAACACAGGCAAACAGCTCTAGCACAGGAAAGTAGCCAAACGCAAGTGGTAACCGTAATATAGCAAAAAAAAAGAAAACGGAATAAACACCGTGAGTGGATTTATTAAGTGGCATATCGCCTTGGCACATAAGTACGGTAGTAAGAATGACAGAGTAGGTTACAGAACTTTAATTTTGTTTTCTTCGAGAGAATTCATTCCAAGGCGCACGAAGATTACGTGAAAGGCCTGTGTAGTCTTCAGACCGCCATTCATGAAAACAAGTGCACCATCGACTCTTCGAGCTCGTCTGTCACCAAAAAGTTGTAGTTTACAGTTAAGTCGAGGGCGTAAATGCAGCTTAATGAAGTATGTTTAGCCCCATTGGCTGCGTTAGAGGGCACATCCAATGTAGTTACGGCATGTTCTTTGGCCGTTTTCTAAGAATCCCACGACACAAGTAAATGCTGGCAGAATGAACAATTTTTTAAAACAATCATAAGGCATAAAATTACTATTATGATTTGACGTGAGAGAGGTTGTATTGGGTATGAACATCATAACATCAGCATGACCAGATAAGACATCACAAGTGGGGAACGGGGGGTGGGTGCAATGTTTTACGCTATTGCTCAACGAATTCTACCCCACGTATGAGGGACGTTTGGTCAAGATGTGTGTGAGTGATGGTAAAATACTGATTCAAGAAAAATATACCACGCATATTAATAGAGATTTTTGTACTTATGTCTCCTCACCGAAAATAAAAAAAAGAACAAAAACTGTTGACTTAATGGAATCGCATGCGCACCTAAAAACTTGAACACAGCCCGTGCAACGTGACGTGAGTTGAAGCCTTTTTTTTAAATCTGAAACATCCAGCACACACGTGTTTGAATAAGGACACGAGGCCCATACTCACTAAAATACCTTACGGAAGAAGTTTTCATAACAGAGCGTTCGGATCTATCCTGTCGCTAAACGAATTTCTCACGAAGGCGCGTGGCCAATCGTAAATAAAGCTCAACATAAAGTTGGGCGATTTGTCGCCAGGACGACCGTAAAGATTAAAGTTCACCTTGACTACCCGAATGTCTGAAATTTCATAGCGTTGATATAAAGTAAAAAAATAACATTTTTCCAGAATACGGCTTTAAGAACACCGCAATTAAAGATATATCTTTCACTTATGCCGAGTTCGCAAATTTGATTAACGATAAAAAAAAAGAATGTCCTACCGGAAGCGACTTACGGCTTTCACAAACAAAATCATGCTTCCCATATCCGCTTAAGAGGATCTATTCATACAAACAGGTTCCTTAGAATCTATTAACAGCAAGACAAAAAGAACGAGAGCTTGGGAAAATGAGAGAGTCTGAAAGCTGACTTCGTGGCCATCAAACGCAGCGCACGTTGATTGACGTTATTCAAGCCACGTGGGTTCGGGCGAAATTTCATTTATTCGCAGAAATGACACGTGCTAAAGGATACTGCACCTTGGGTGTAATTCAATCTCTGTGGACTCGTCATTCGTTTTTGACTCCGAATTCAAAATTTCCAGGGTAGCATTAGGCAGACATGCAAGCAGAAACTAGATGTCCTGTGATTTAGTAAACTGGAATTGAATCCACGAAAAGGAGAATTCGGGTAATAATTGCGCCCCTTTTGTTATTTATACTTTTCTTTTCAATGCACCTAAAAAGAACGTCTCACAGTTCTCGCCCTTACTGCCACCCGCAATAACGACAACCAGCCTCACCAAAGACGGCTGTATTTCGTCGGCTTATAATTAATGCCTCTGCTGCTCCAGGAAATTCTGTTTTTAGTCGACGGGGTTTTTATTGGATTACACTCACACCATCCACGTGTCGTCTCCTTCTTTTCCTCAGTGTTAGAAAAAAACAGAGAAGGACGACCTAACTCACCGTTATAAAATAGGCAAAGAAAGATAGGGAGCCCCACGCCTTTGAGTAAAACGTACACGACTGTGAGGCCTCGTTTAATTCAATCAATTACGGGATGTTGTAGCCCCGAGTAAGCGTGAGAGCTTCTTTCCTGGATGAGCCTCTGGTGAATTTTCTGGACTTTCATGCGGAGCCGAGAAAATCCCAAAATAAGGCGCTTATAACGGCGGAGAAGTCACGGGAGACTAATATATGTGTGGTAGAAGAATAGAGGTGCGTCAGAGAACGAAAGAAAGAAATGAGAAGAGTAGGGAGAAAAGAAATGAATAATAAAGATGACGCTGTAACCTGATCAATGCAGTAGGCACGTCAAACTACGACTTACGTTTTGCCTTTACACGAACGTGTTTTATGCCGGTGCCCACCAAGACTTCAGTGACGTATTTCCGTCACGGAAATTACTTCGGAAAAATACACATGATCAGAAGACAAAGAAAAAAAAGTTCCGTCAACGAGAGCAAAACCCACGACTTCTCGGTCCGGGACAACAGATGCCGGGCCCGATATCTATCTATCTATCTATCTATCTATCTATCTATCTATCTATCTATCTATCTATCTATCTATCTATCTATCTATCTATCTATCTATCTATCTATCTATCTATCTATCTATCTATCTATCTATCTATCTATCTATCTATCTTGCCGCCTAGGTCTGGGTGCGCTCGCGGTCGTCTCCTATATTTGACACACACCAAAATTTGCATGCAAGGGCACGCACACGATGAGCAGGTCATTACATGAAGATCACGAGATACTTGTCGTGTACATCATGAAACCCTTTCATTTAGTTATATGTGGCACATACCCGTATATCACGGGCCATGGAATGCGGCTATGAGCCACAGGTGATCACAGTCAGTGTCAATCCAAGAACGCCGGTAGCAGACTTTCAAAAATATTGCAACCAGGTATGCCATCACCCGAGCGCTCCCTACCAGCACTGCTACTGGCGTTGCCGACTTTTTGCTCCACGTTGTCATATACACCATGGGGCTCCCCGCCAATTGCTCACGGATCGTGGTCGTGCATTTTTGTCCCGAGTAATAAACGATCTTTTGCGCTCTTCGTCAACGCAGCACAAGTTGACCACTTTCTACCATCCCCAAACGCATGGTCTCACCGAGCGCCTGAATCGCACCCTCACGGACATGCTCTCAATGTACGTTTCATCTGACCACCGTGACTGGGACCTGGCGCTACCTCACGTGACCTCCGCTTAGAATTCTTGGCGCCATGACACCGCTGGATATTCACCTTTCTACATGATATATGTCCGTGATCCGTCGTTACCACTGGACACCCCACTTCCGGCTACTACACCTCCGCCAAGCGAATACGCACGCGATGCCATCGCTCGTGCCGAACACGCGCGCCAGATCGCCCGCTCAAGGCTGTCGGCTTCACAAGCAACCCAGAAGACCCTCTACGACAGCCGGCATGTCGACGTTCATTTCTCATCAGGTTCACTAGTTCTCCTGTGGTGCCCAGTTCATCGTGTTGGCTTGTCAGAGAAGTTGTTGTTGTCTCAGTACATGGGTCCCTACCGTATCGTCCACCAGGTAACGGACGTAACCTACGAAATCGTCCCAGTCTCTGAGACCACCCCACCGGCAATCACATCCAGAGATGTAGTGCACGTCAGTAGACTTAAACCGTACCACCCTCCCTCTGAAGATCACCTTTAAAGTGCACCGAGACGGCGCTTTTACCGCCGGGGGAAATGCTACGTAACTAACATATCAAGGGTCAGGTATTCTGCCTACAGAAGACGACAAAGAGGACTGGCCTGTCCGGTGTGCGTGCTGTTCTCCATCTTGGTCGATGCTCTGCACAGCAGTGTAAATACACCCGTAATCAGTCACGTGTCGTGTTATTTTACGTAACAATATTTATGCGATCACGCTATGGAATTTGTGTAGCAGAAAATGAGGAGGCAGGCGTCAGCAACGTTGTCAGTGAGTGAAGAATTGGAGGGACGAAAGGATTGAAAATCATGCTTAGAGCCGGAATTGAACCAATGAGGCAGTCAAGTGTTCTTCCAAAGAGCTATGCCAGTGGTTGAGACTGCTGAGAAAAAAGACCCTGTGATGGCGTCTTATCGCGACAGCGTCAACTGTGGCAACAATGTTCAATATGGCCTTTTATATCAATGGCCATTACATATTAACTTCTATGGCACGTCATGCTATGGTCAACCATTTCTCAACCTGGAGGAATACAGCGAAAACTGCTCCTTACGATATGCTCATCTTCGCACAGTAGCGTGCAGTTCATTTCGATAAAACTGACATCTGTGCGGTAACGTGAGTACTGATGTTACGTCTTACCGTAGGCCTTTGGGCGTCAGTGTAGTCGACGTGCCTGGTAAGCCTACTATCAATCATGTAGTCATGCGGGAAAGGAGGGGAAGCTATGAGACAACCCCCTCCAAATTGTTGCTTCCTCAAACAGGTGTGTGCATTTCTCAAATAGATAAGTCTTCCAGCAAGTGCTCCCCCCCCCCCCTTTCCAAGGAAAAAATTTCTCGCTACAGGCGCTGCCCGCAATATACCCATAACTACTCAAAACAGGCAATGATAACTTAAATGCGAGAACGTTAAGAAATACTGACATCGGCAGCGTTAACCTGCCGAATTCATTGATTAAATATAGGGTCCAAGCAGGAATCGAATGTAAGCATTCTGCGTCGCAACAAAGTATTCTACCACAGAGCCACGACAGGTCTCGAAACGGCTTTGGCAAATGCAGGCGTAATGCTGGTGAAACGTCAGTTTTGGTTGCATTGCTGATTATCTAATTTTATAAACACCATATCGGTACTCCTATGATACAGACATCACGTCAGGTTAACGTCCGTTGTATGCTTGAGCGCCATCCACTGAAGTTGGTCTACGTAGCACTAGTCTGGGCTACCATCCTTGCAAGAACAAGCGCTTTATATCAGGCTAACGCTTCTGGTGTTGGCAAGGCCCACGTAGCTGTTGGCATCGTTACACAACTGTAAAGAACTGGTTATACGAAACATATGCGACTGTTGAACATGTGTGTGCGTACAGGAGTTGTATATATTTTTGGCGTTATTTCGCAACCTTTCGCTCCACAGTAACCTTCCCTCCCTTTGCATGCTTCGCATCACATGGATTCCCATGGTACGTGGGATCTGTCAAATTTTTAAATGCGAAGCATTTCTTAGCGAACTTCGGTGACTTTGAGCGCATCTATCTATCTATCTATCTATCTATCTATCTATCTATCTATCTATCTATCTATCTATCTATCTATCTATCTATCTATCTATCTATCTATCTATCTATCTATCTATCTATCTATCTATCTATCTATCTATCTATCTATCTATCTATCTATCTATCTATCTATCTATCTATCTATCTATCTATCTATCTATCTATCTATCTATCTATCTATCTATCTATCTATCCGCCTACGACTCTGTGCTCTCCTGCCCGTATCGTTAGTGGGATTTATACCAAATTTGGTATGGCATAACATGACTGTATGACGAACATAAATGGCTGGTTATATCATGAAAATCATGATTAACTTGTCAGGAAAAGTATGATTTACATGCCACGCTCATGGCGCGCTCGCGACCGTTTCGTTAGCTTGATATACGCCAAACTTGGTATTGAGTGACGTGACTGTATGACGAACATAAATGACAGGTGGTAATATATAAATCATGATATGTCATGTGCGACATGACTTGCATGCCACACTCATGGCACGCTCGCGGCCGTTTCGCTAGGTTGATATACACCAAATTTGGTATTGCGTGACGTCACTATATGACGAACATAAATGAGAAGTCGTAATATGGAAATCATGACATATCATGTGCAACATGACTTGTACGCCACGCTCATGGCGCGCACGCGGGCGTTTCGTTGGTTTGATATACAGCAAATTTGGTATTGTGTGACGTGACTGTATGACGAACATAAAGACAAGTGGTAATATGGAAATCATCACATGTCATGCGCGACATGACTTGCATGCCACGCTCATGGTACGCTCGCTGCTGTTTCGTTAGCTTGATATACATTAAATTTGGTATTGTGTGACGTGACTGTATAACGAACATAAATGGCAGGTGGTAATATGGAAATCATGACTTGTCATGTGCGACATGACCTGCATGCCACGCTCATGGCGTGCTCGCGGCCGTTTCGTTAACTTTATATACACCAAATTTGGTATCGAGTGGCATGACTACATAGGCATGACTGCACATGAAAATCTTGGCATGCATGTCATCTACAACACCATTACATGCCACGCTCATGGTGCGCTTGCGTCCAGTTCGCTAGCTTGATATACACCAAAATTGGTATTGCGTGACGTGACTGTATGACGAACATAAATGACAGGTCCTAAATGTAAAACATGACATGCAAATTATGTAAGGCGTGATTCGCTCCTTCCTGGCTGCTTCGCATCACATCGATTACCACAGTGCGTGGGATCTGCGGGCTTTTCCCATTGTGCTAATGCCACCAAAACACCTCAATTCTATTATGCGGCTAAAGTGTATATAGCCCCCTATCGTCGATATTTTTTGAGTAAAATTTAGATGTGGCTCCTATAGACACTTCATTCGGGCTTGAATTAGTTCGCAAAATAGGTCTAATCCTCGTGCTTCCATCGGTGCCGTTCTTTATTGCGCGGGCGTAATGGTGATGAATAGGCTTGTAGAGCGAGTGGTTCTTCCAGGCAAAAGGCGCACCATTCTCGACTGTCGGACGTGTTTTGTTGTTCCTGGCGTCTATTGAAGGCCTTCAAAAAATGATTCAGCCCTTCTTCTTCTTCTCAGCTCCTTTTAGGCCACGCTGTTTCTGATCACATCCTTTTTTTTGAAGGAATGAATCGGTGCCCAATATGTTTATTTTAGTTTTCTTCTATTTCAAGTATACCGTTTTTTGGAGCGAAAGGAGGACGTGATACTGAAGCGTTGCACTCGATTAGAATTACTAGAAGGCTGAAATAAGTAGGAAAATTGGCCCCTTACTCTTGATATTTGAGTATTTCCCTACGACATCATGTCCTTCAGTAAGTAATCAACTCCATTACAAAAAAAAAAGGAAACGAAAACACTTTAGGAAAGCAACTATGACACAAATTAAACAAATTGGACGCGGCCGCGTTGGTTGTTTTTGGTCGGGATCGATTCAAACAGGTGCAGGATATGGCTCATTTATTATTCCAAATTGCTTTCTTAAGTTCACGGTACAATATGGAATTTCCTCCTTTTGATTACAAATGTTATAAAAGTGAAAGATACTTCGCCGTGCTTCACGTTCCCGCGAAATTAAGCTATAGTTTCGGATTCTACATTTGGCCCTTTTATACAAAAAAGGCCACATATTTCGGTGTTGTTCGGCCAATATTGAACTGATATCTGTGTGCCTTTGTAACAACACTGAACTTGTCTCATCACTGCTTGATACACCACTCCTTGTATTATGATGGAAGTGACCCAATGGCACTTATATTAGTTATGCTATCTAATGTTTTATGGTAAAGAACAGGGGAAGCGAAAGAGTGCTTTGTGAATGTGTTCTGATAAAAGTTCTTGTGGCCCAAGAAGTATGGTGAGTATGGTGGTGGGTACGACAGCTGTAGACAGCTGTGAAATACATGAATTAAGCATATATAAGGATTATGATCAGTGTTGGTGGTAACGCGTTACAAGTAACAGCGTTACCAGTAACGCGTTACTTTTTTCAGTAGCTCAGTAACGTGGTGGTTAATACTTTGAAACTGTAACGGGTAACGCACTTACGTTACCATTTTTGGGTAACAGGAAGCGTGACGTTGCTCGTTGTTTCGTATTCCAATGATTCCAAGAATCTAAAAATAAATTCCTTCGGCTAATAGAAGCTACTTTCTCCGAGCTCTCCCTGATGTTATTTCGTGGCAGCGGCGGGCTGCAGTCGGCCCGCCAGACGTTAAGACAAAGCGCCCAAGTGCGCGGCCCTTTGTTGGGGGGGATTACAATGGGCAGCTATTTGCGGAATTTCTCGAAGGGATCTGCTATTTTCGGCTACCTTGCTATTGAGGTTCAAGTTGCCGTTGTTTGTAGAGGAATCGAAGCGAAATGCGGTCATCGCAATCGTCAAAAGCGAGCTGTCGAGATATGCTTGGCTTGCGGACGTCAAGATTCGGGGTGTAGCGGCCTGCCTGAGCTGCAGCACAATTAAGGAGGACTTCTTCGAAAATGCATTCTCAACATCCTCGCCAACTGCAGTTGTGCGACTGTCTCAGTACCTATGGTGCCTCATGACATCACGCTGAGTGGTCCGAAGAAAAACTTTCCGCTCTTTCTGAAAGTGAACACAGGAGTACCACAAAGCGTGTTCGCCGAGCGCCTATTTGGCGTAGGTGCGTCCGTATTCACGAAGAAGCGTGGCAAGCTGTCGCATGACAGCTTTGAAATGGAACCGCCGCTTACCTTCAGAAAGTTGCAATTACATTCGGAAGTTGTTCGTGCAATACTTTGGCACTGCTTTTAAACTTTGTTTCCAAAATTAGTTTTGCGTCTTGTTGTCTGCAGCTGCGATTAGCTTTCTGGCTATTGAATTCCTGAGTGATCGAGGCTAACAATGAACAGCTTCACATACACACTCGCAATTTTTGAGGAAATTATGCATGTTAAATAGAACAAATTGCGCGCAAATGCTTTGTACCGGATTTATGCCATTGGAGCATTTTTTATTGCTCTAGTTTTGTGCATTTTTTTTTGTTGGTAGAAGCACGGCGTTATAATTACTGCAAGTTGGCTCAGGATTGTTTTTTTTTCGGAGAGCGTTCGTGGTGACATTGATC
Source organism: Rhipicephalus appendiculatus (assembly GCA_030522465.1). Taxonomy (NCBI): domain Eukaryota; kingdom Metazoa; phylum Arthropoda; class Arachnida; order Ixodida; family Ixodidae; genus Rhipicephalus; species Rhipicephalus appendiculatus. Next base: position 55,273 of record JALIZH010011198.1, read on the forward strand.
GTCTGATCTTTAATGTCACATTGAGTCAATTTTCATGGGCCACAGGGTTTGAAGCCATCAATTATAACTGTACAGGTACGGCACATGTGGCAAATTATTCCCGTTAAATCAGTACTTTGGAATTCATAAAAGAAGTAACGTCCGTTACATTTTTTCGGTAACCGTAACGTTAACGCGTTAACTTTTTTATGGGTAACGCAGGACGATAACGCTTTCCTTTTTTGTTGGAGTAACGAGTAGCCTATTTAGTTACTTTTTTCGGTAATGCATAGAACACTGATTATAATAATGATTGTAGTAGGTATCCTACGAACCAAGAAGTTACCGCGTAGAGATAGAATTTATTAAAACTCTGCAGATCCCACGCACCATGGGAATCGATGCAATGCGAAGCATGCGGAGGGAAGGTGACTGTGGTTCAATTTTTGTATTGAGCGAAACATTGCGAAATGACGCTAAAGATATGTACAAATGTTGTACGCACCGACATATGTTGAAGAGTCGTATACGTTTTATACAACCAGTTGTTTACAGCTGCCTAACAATGCCAACAGCAACACCAACACCTGAAGTGTTCAGCTGATATGTAGCGCTTGTGCTTGCTAGGATGGTAGCCTTGGATAATGCTATGTAGACCAACTTCAGTGGTGGCGCATAGCTACAAGTGACGTGGATCCGACGTGACGCCTGTATCTTAGGTGTACATATGTAATGATTATAAAATTAGATAGCCAGCACTGCAACCACTATTGACGTTCCACTAGTATTTCACCTGCAGAGGGCGCTTTTTCCAAAGCAGTTTTCAAACCAGGCGTGGCTCTGTGGTAGAATACTTGATTGCCATGCAAAATGTTTCGATTCGATTCCTGCTGGGACCCTGGTATTTAATCTTTGCAATCGTCGGGTCAACGCTATCGATGTCAGTTTTTCTTAACGCTCTCGCATTTAAATTAACAATGTCTGTCCTCGCCGTTCCTGGGCAGATACAAACGGTTAATCACCTGTGGCGCATACCCGCATACCACGGCCCGGGGTAGACGGGTATGTGCCACCCGTGTGTGCAGAAAAGGGTTTGACGACGTACGCTGCGGGATTTTCAAGTTATTCCAGACAGACATATGCGTCAAACCCTCTTTCGCTCTCATACTAATTTTGGTCTACCCCAAGTTAAGTAGGCGATTACGAGAGCACACATACATAGGCGGCTAGATAGATAGATAGATAGATAGATAGATAGATAGATAGATAGATAGATAGATAGATAGATAGATAGATAGATAGATAGATAGATAGATAGATCCGACCTTATTTTTTTTTTTTGCGAGCACCTGATGGATTTGAAACAAGCGCGCTTGCATCAGCCGACCTTGAACCTTCGTGCGCATGCGTGAATTTTTTCCCGCCTGCCAATAGCGTCAGTCGCTGGGACGCAGCGTTTGAATGAGGTAGTGCGCAGTGCTCTCGTCGGTTTTTCATTGCAAGGAAAATGACAGAGCGACTGGAGCAGCGCTACTGCATCAAATTTTGCCAGAAACTGGGCGACAGCCAAGTGGAAACCATTGGGAAGATCAAGACGGCTTTCGGTGACGACGCTATGAGCCGCACACAGATTAAGGAGTGGTACAACCGGTTTAAAGACGGCCGCACACCGGTGGAGAGCGAGCCACGCTCCGGTCTGCCATCAACATGCCGAAATGACCAGGTCATTGCCGAAGTGAACGCTGTGGTAATGCGGGACCGTCGTGTGACTATCCGGGAAATTGCGGAAAAGGTGGGCATCAGCACTTTCTCTGCACATTCCATTATGACCGAGGATTTGGCCATGAAGAGAGCTGCGGCGAAATTCGTGTCGAAACTGCTCACGGTGGAGCAAAAGCAACTTCGTGTTGAAGTCTCACAGGACATGCTGGATTTCACAAGCAGTGACCCTAACTTCATGAACACCATTATCACTGGTGACGAGTCTTTGGTGTACGGGTACTACCCGGAAACCAAATCCCAGTCGTCACAGTGGAAGCATTCCACGTCACCAAGACCAAAGAAGGCCCGCCAAGTGCGCAGCAATGTCAAAGTGATGCTGAGTGCTTTCTTTGACTCCCGCGGTGTGGTACACCACGAGTACGCACCACAGGGTCAAACAATCACCAAAGAGTACTACAGGGATGTCCTCCGTCGCCTACGTGATGCTGTGCGGCGCTAGAGACCTGAGTTGTGGTCAACAGGAAACCGGCGCATCCACCACGACAATGCTCCTGCACATTCCTCACACTTGGTTCAGACTTTTTTGGCGAAAAGTCAGACTCCTGTAGTTCAACAGGCTCCTTACTCTCCTGATAAGGGCCACTGCGACTTCTGGCTGTTTCCCAAACTCAAGAGGACATTGAAAGGAGTGCGATTTCAGACAAGGGAGGCCATTATGGCTGCAACGACAGCTGAGCTAAACTCCATTTCGAAAGAGGCCTTCCCAGAATGCTTCCAACAATGGCAGCACCACTGGGAGAAGTGTGTGGAGTCCCAAGGGGACTACTTTGAGGGGGATTAGGTTTCCAACGCTCCAATTATGCCAGTTTTTTTTTCTTCCACCAAAGGTCGGATACTTTTCTAACAGACCTCGTATAAAAACACTCAATGCACCTTTTCAGTACGCAAAGAAATGCTTCGCATTTAGAAAGCTATTGCACTAGGTTCCACGTAGCAATTATGCCTCACGTAGGACCTCGAAATCAACGCCTCTGAGATGAGTGAAAACTCACTCTGTGCCGCACGAGCCTGATGGGGCGATGACATGCAATAAATGCATCTTACGCAAAAAAATTGGGGGACCCTTAAGCTTCGCCTTTAAGAGTTGAACGCGATAACGATATCCTGTCCCTAATCCGTACTTCAATCCCTTAGTGCACACTATGTAATGCGTAGCATGCTTTAAACTACGAGCAATTATTCGCGGTAAATGCGGGAAATGTTTTCAAAGTTGCTATGCACCCACTACGTGGTCTTAAGGGAATACGCGCAGTAACGTGTGTGCCTTTTGTAATGGGTACACGGCTTTGAACCACAATGTCGTTATGATATTCACATCTTCTGACGCCCGATGGCTATGCACGCTTGTACCACGCAATATTAACGCGATAGCGTTAAAGAGCTCGTTTCGCAGAAATTCCGGCGTCGGCGTCGGCGTCGGTGTCGGCGTCGGCGTCGTTGGTTGTGAGCGAAAAATCATCATCTTGTCCGTGACCGAAAAATCATCTTGTCCGTGACCTAAAAATCGAGAAAGGATGCAAATAAAATAAATAATAAAAATTTTCGGGTCCGAGTGAGGATCGAACCCGGGTCGTCTGCGTGGCACTATAACTTGTCTTGTACTGACGAGGCCAAGTAAATCGTTCACAGCCGTTATAACGCATCTACGTATGTTTTAACGGCGGAGAAATCAAGGGGGCCGGGCTGTCGTATGCTGTCGTGTGATGTCGTCGTCGCTTGGCGTAACGCTCCATGAGTAGCATATTCAGTGCGCGCTCGCGCCAAGGAGAAGACTTCTTCCTCTTGCTCTTCGAGCGCCTTGATGATGACCACTTATCGCCGTCAGCAAAGAAAAGAAAAAAAACCTCGCGCGTTTGGCGTCACGCAGGCAAAACCACATATAAAATAGAAAAGAACGAGGAAGCAAGCGCGAAATAGAAAGAGAGAGAAAGGAAAAAAATAGGAAAAATGGAAATAACAAGAAACAGAAGAAATCATATCAAGAGAGAGGAAGAAATAAACAGAAATAAAGAGAGAAAAAAAGACGGAAAAAACGAAAAGGAGGAAAAGAAAGAAACAGAGGAGGAAAAAGAAACAAAGTCTGCTGCCCAGCTCCACCCTTTCTTTAGACTTGGCACCCCTAGTGCGAAGCTGCCTTAATTTGTTTTTTCCCTATATACGGTGAACAAGTGGGTGTGCCATGCTAATCGGCTCGAGTAAATACTACAACATTTGTTTCCCTTGTTTTTGCGATTATAGCGTACTACTTTTGCATAAATGCTGGCACAAATTTACGCGGGAAAGTTCACCAGGCGCAGCTCTTTATTGCCAAATGGCAACAGGGTCTAGGCTATATCTCATGAAAAATGCAACACACCATAGCACCTTGTACTTTGCAGCGCAGAGGAACACGACCGTAAAAACACCGACAGGCTGTAAACAACAATATTGCTCAGCAGCGCCATTTCTAAGGTAGATATTAGCCGAGAGCAATATAAACATGCGCATCTGAGTGTCGTTATCCCAATATATTATGCAAACATACAACTTGCGCATAAAAGTAAACAAATAAAGCGAAGAAAACGTATAGCAATCTTCCACGGAAGCGGGGTGACTGCATCGCAGAATATTCTGATCGGCGCGGTCGTGCCGCCGTGTTTGCTGTTCCGAAAAAACGGCTAATAAATGACTTGCCTCTGATCGGGCATGTTTACGTACGCGATGTAGCAATCTTTTCATTTTGTCTTCGGCTTCATGGAATATGTATGCATTAGGATATAGCTGGCACCAAGGAACTCTTTTTTATCTTGCGCTCTACTCCTCCTCCACATATCCTACTCCTGCTCCCTAGAGACTGTCTCGGAGTCACTTTTGAACACGAAACATCAGGACGGGACGCCCTCACTATCCTCACTAAGGCCTCCACGGTGGCGGAGCAAGCCGCAATTGCTTTAGCTATCAGGAACCGAAAATGGCCATATATTTATAGTGATTACCAAAGCAGCAATTAAGAGCTTTGACAAGGGCTATGTCGCTGGGACTGCAGTTAAACTTATCGACAAAGTCGACGTTATCGAAACTGACATCCGATGGTTTCCTGCACATATGGGTCAAGTGGACGAGACTCGGGTCAACCTCAACGAGGTGACGAAAGACCCGGCACGAGGACTCGCTTGCCGTGCCGGTCGGATCCGACCCGAAGCCCACTACCATTCCGGGGATTATAAAGATAATTTAATCACGTACAACGATATCACAAAATACTACTACTTGGGGCGTAGGCCATTCCCACTGCCACACGTGAAGTTGAACCGAGCTCAGGCAGTCAGGCTACGTTTACTGCAAACCGGGACTTACCCCACTCCGTATATTCTAAACAAAATTCATCACGAAAGTGAAATTCAAAAAGAATGTAACGCGTGCGGTGGCATCATTCAAATCAGACACATGCTGGCGGGCTGTCCCGCGACTCTTGCCGACCCCGAAGAAAAATGGCTTTACTGGCAGGAGATGGTCCAAAGCTCTTCATATCAAGATCAGCTATGGGCTGTCCAGAAGGTCCACGATGACGCCCTAAGGCTCGGCCTGACGGTACCAACGTGGACGCGGCCCGCCTCGGTCTGAAAGACCGGGCTTCAGGACTCTAATAAAGTTTTGTGAATGAATGAATGAATGAATAGTTATCGAACAGGCAGTAAACGTTGCATTTTATTAATCTGCACCACAGTTGTGGTTGGACGTCACACGTGAAACTTATTTCCCTATTTCTACAAGTTCTGCATGAAAAAAAGAGTGGTCACCCAAAATAAAATACATGATCAACTAAAGAAACATACAGCAAACTCAAACAAGTTAAAGAAAATAGCGCCGTTTTGCACTAGTGGTGAAGGGCTGGAACCCACAGCGGAGATTACGTTCGGCCTAGCTAAGTTTTCAAACAATATCAAGCGTCTGCAAGAGATGATAAGTTCGTGGTAGTACTACTAAGCATGGCTAGACTGCTATTTTTGCCCGGTTTGGGTCGGTTGCCCACACTAGGAAATTGTCGCGTAGTTTTGGCGAGAACATGTCACGTATCTAGTTGTTGCGTGGTTCTGGCGGAAACGTGTCACGTAAGTAGTTGTTACGTGATGTTACGTGATTTCAGTCTCGGGACTACTGTTACGTCACGTTTGATTATTTTAGTCCCATGACTAGCTGTTACGTGGTTGATGGCGAAAACATGTCACGTGACTAGCCCTTTACGTGATGTTATGATTTTAGTCCCGTGACTACGTCTTGTGTGTGTGTGTGTGTGTGTTTTTTTGCAACATCGTCCATCGCATGATGACCGCATAACATCCCGCAAACGAATGGCCTCACTGAACGATTTAATCGTCCTCTCGGTGATATGCTGGCAATGTACACCGCATCAGACCAGACCAATTGGGATACCGTTTTTCGATTCGTCACGTACGCGTACAACACTGCTTCGCATGACACCACAAGCTTTAGGGGCGAAGCACCTCAGGGTCTAGGCTTGTCCGTTGTGCTTTGTCCGTTGTCCGGCACATCACATGCATGGTACCAATTGTACGCCATGACGATGACAACGAAGAAAAACTAGAAGTTCTTCCGTGTACGAAAACAACCGATGAGCGAAGCTCCTTAAAAATGGGACGCAAACGACTATGTACGTTTTGAAACTATTTAACCATTCGAAGGATGCGAGGCAGATTGTCATTACGTTGTCTCGGTCGATGCCAATGATCTTGCGAAAGTAGCGTTCGCTGAAGGTGTCCACATCGGGTAGGTCGTATTTCTAGTACTCGCCGAAATGGTCAAACCCGCAGTGGCTGCACTGTTGGAGGAAGGAAGAGATGGGAGCACGGAGGAAACTGTAGTCGTCCATGGCAGCAGAGTGTGTGTGTGGCACAGTGAGAACGCTGGCTTCATTTCAACGCGAAGTGTTTTTTTTTTTTGCGCCGCGCGCTTTGTTTGCGCGCGGAAAGCGCCTGGTGCGCTCGGTGGCGGGAACGCGCGTTCGCCGGTTTGAGGGGAGAGGGCAGACAGGAAGAAAGAGAGAGAGACTAATCTGCCTCCATTTCGCAAGCGTCCGTATTCTCGCGCTCTGCGCGTCGTGCAGACGCTGCGTTCCAGCGCTCATAAAGCTCATTTATCCTCCCGCGTGAGGGGGGAGACGCTACAGCTCGCACCGTGCCAGGGAGCTTCCACGGTGGCGACGGCGCCTGCGTTGTGCGGGCCTAAGGAGTTTCGCTCCTAATAAGCGCGTTAGCACATGCAAGGTACCCGACGACGATGACGCTGCCATCACGGCACAGCACATGCAAGGTACCCACTATGCGTCATGACGATGACGCTGATGACAATGAAGAATAAGCGCGTTCCAGACCACACATTCTCTTTCTGCATTAGATGAAAACGAACGTGAAAGCGCTTTCGCCCGCGAAAGGCAAAGCGGCAACGCCGACAACAAGCTGCTACTCCGGAGGCGAGAGCGCGGCATACGACGGCTCAACGTCTAAGCAGAAAGCAAGCTACCTCGGTGGCGAAAGCTTGGGAAGCAGCGGCAAAACGGCGACGCCGACAACAAGCTGCCACCCCCCGGAGTTGAGGGCGCGAGAAGCGGAGGTTCAACGGCAAAAACACATTGTATATACTGTACACACGCGTTGTCACTCATGTACATGCGCGAGTGGGCAATGTCACGGGTGTTTACGGTAAGAACGATACCCACTGTTTCGCCCACTCGTCATGATTCACTTCGTGGAGATGCGTAGATTTTTTCGCCGTGCTTTCTCTTGCATGGACGCGAGCCATCGTTCGCACTGTGCACTATAGTTCCCTTCACGCCTGACTCATGTGAATACACTAAGCATTTCCGATGCTGCCAGATAAGCCGAAGATTGCAGAGAATTGGCCCGTTCGCTGACAACCGAGGACCAAGGCCACCAGAAGCTTAGGCACGACACCGACCGACCTCTCTCTACTTTCACGACAGATGCCCTCGTTTGACTTCAGACTCCAACGAACACTCCTGGCCTTTCATCGAAACTATTGTCCCAATATCAGGGGCCCTAGCACATTCACGCTCCTACGTCTCCTGTCAATTATGAGGTTGAGCCTTTGACAGCCTCCCAAGGTTTACGTCATCTTGATAGGGAAATCATCTATGTGAGTGGCCTCAAGCCCCTTTATGACCCCGGCTATACTGGCAACGCCTTAACTCGCCACGATGGCTACGCTATTCACCGGGGCCAATCTAGTGAACAATACGAGACGACGAAGAATCAGCCACCAAAGCAAGCCACAACGTCAGTGATAGCCACGCGACCCGAGCTTGTGCTTGTCTGTATTTTGGCCTCTTGACGTCCCTGACGCTTGTACGTGAATAAATCAGTGACATCGTAAACATGTCACGTGACTAGTTGTAGCGTGATATTACGTGACTTTTAGCCGCGTGACTAGCTGTCACGGGATGTTACGATATTTTTAGTTACGTGATTAAATTTTACATGATGTTACGTGATTGTCACTTGACTGGATGTTGTGCGATGTTACGTGATTTTTAGTCACGTTAGCAGTTGTTGCCTGATGTTACTTTATTTTAACCCGGTGACTAGTTTTTCCGTTATTTTAGTCCCGCGACTACTTATTACATAATGCCCCATGATCTTGAGTGACGTAACAAACTACGTTCATCATAGTTATTGCATTGCACGCCGGACAAGTCGGCGCACTTGTTGTGGGAGCGAAGCAGGAGCTGAATAGTACGAAGCGGGTACGTACTGGTTTATGATGATGATAATTCTTCTTCGCACTACCCGGCGCAACGAAAAACTCAAAGAAATCCGCTCTAAAAGAGTTCACACGCACACATTTCTATTCAAGTTCTACCTAAAGTATACGAACTAACGCATTATTTCGTAGATAGCAACTCATAAATGTTGATCGCAAGCGCTTCTTCGGACAAATGCCCACAATGAATTCTTTTCGCAATATGTACGCATTTTGCACGAGATGGTTGTCAGGCCACGGTCCGAGTAGTTTATGTAATATTAGGGAACTTCCGCCCAACTGAACGGAAAAGTTACGATCAAACAAACGCTTCTTCGGGCATTTAGTTACACCCGACCTCGACTATAAAACACTAGCTAGAGTCAACTGCAATATTTGTAAATCATAAACCGGTGGGATTTTTTTTTAGACAATGTCCACGAAAGGAATATTTTGTAAAGTAGCATGAAGATGTGCTATATCCGATATCTAGAAATAAGCGTAATGGAACAAATATACCGAGCTAAAACATCACAAAATGAGTATAGAAGTTCAATGAAAACAACAACAACAAAAAAAAGACAAAAAACGAGAAGCACGACATTCTAGTAAACGCATTGTCATTATTCGATCTTGAGATGGCAGGAACAGCCCACCGTTCATGTCCGCGAGAGTTAAAATCTTTAGAATTCTAATTCATGCAACGAATGTCGTAGTATTTATATCATCAAATAAAATTCTTGATTTCTTGTGGTGCAAGTAGGATTGAGTCGATGAAATGCAATAAAATTGTGTTTGGTTATAAGGGACTATGTGGTTGATGGCTAAGGTATAATATTGAAAAAAATTATGGTGCTTTACTATGCATCCTAATTTAACTACAAAAAGACTTTGTTTTGCATTTTGACGTATAAATATATCACTTAAAGAAAAACACGTAAGGCGCAAATAATACGGGATTGAAGCGAAAGACACGAACTGAGAGACACGCTTTGTCCCCGTCCTCTTTGCACCTTTTTTGTTTTTTCCTCAAGTAATTATCCTACTAGCTCAGCAACAAGCCCTGTTGAAAAATATCACCGCCTAGTCTGGACAAAAGATCCCTTGACCTCGGTTTCGGCGGCAATATGCCACAGCCTCAAAAATACCGTGGTCCGGTGAATGTGGTTAGAACAAACCCACTTTTTCTTAAAAGCACACACAGGACTTACGCCTCGGGTTGCTATAGTTACGACAGTAGCGACATCCTTCTGACGACGGGACGAAAGAAACGCTCAAACGGAAGTTCAGGTCCCTTGTGACAGCTGCGTTTCGTAACGCAATACTGGCACTTGTTATTTATTGCGACGTGTATTTCACACCTGCCATTGCAATGCAAGACATTATCCGGCTTGCATAAGGAACGCTCGAGTAGGCAGGTTTCTGTTTCGCTACGTTCTAAGCCTTAGGACAAGACGTATAAAAGATGGTGCGCTAGTATCATCCAATGGCGCTCTCAGCACAAAAGCACGAGACTATCTAGTTTTTCCAGTTGAAAATAAAACTTATTGCCAACTATTTTGAGTTATTTCTTTCTCTATTGGTGATGTCGAGCAGGCTAGGGCGCCTGACAGAAGCAGCGCTACCGAGATAAGTCCTGTTCGCAAAATGGAACAAAATATTGGCATTTATGTAAGGTGGTCCCAGTTCACCTGCGGTCGAGAAAGTTTCGATTGCTTCCGTCTTATAAGGAAGCCGGAAGGTCGTTTTCTAATACTGGTCCTTGGATGAGAAGAAATACGATGTCATGTTTACAAAACGGCATGCCTTACTCTCATTCTTGTTGCTTTCCTTCTTTCGCCTTTCAGGAATGTTAGCTGTGCAGTG